>JAAMPD010000184.1:0-75273 GCA_025266255.1 Trissolcus basalis
TTGTAAAAGTGAAAATTTTAATTCAATTTGTATGATTGAATTTCGCAGTACATTTGTTATAATATTCTGAAATATTATTTCACGGAATGACAGCTGGAAGCGAGTAGAAGAAAGAAAATTTTTATAGTCATAGTTATGAAAAGGGATGAGATCGAAGATTTAAAAAAGACTGGAGCAGAAGTAACAAAAATCGTAAGATTGCTGAACATTATAATTCGTTTTTTTATTAATCATATAAAATTCAATAATAATATTAAAAGAGGCATGCCAGCTTGCTAAGTGCATGAAACGTGCAATTGCCCTAATTTTTTTATTAGCTTCATGCATAAATGAAGTAAAAAATATTTTGCCAAGCAAAAGATTAATTTAAAAGGCTGTGAATTAATTCCCAAGTTTACATTTAAGTTAATCACAGAGGATTTAAAACTTTGTTAGTAAGTTTTGTGCCATTTTGTTTTCACTTTTTTAACAAGATGAAAAATATTTTTCGATGAAACGGACGTGGCAAAAACAAGATCAAAAGGCACATCAAAGAGATTGCTTGATTGACGTTTTTGTTTTTTGATAAAATGTTGAGATATTCAAACATTATTTAAAGCAAAAATAACATGTTTTACGATTAATTTTCATATGATGAATGAGAATGAATAATTGCGATTCTCGCGTTGGCTGATTAAAAATTAACTAATCAACTTGCACTTGAGAAAATCTTGAGACATTTAACAGCTCATAATAATTTCATTTGAGAGATCTCTTCCCGTTTGGTTGATCGTTCTCTCTCTCTCTGCCTACCCTTCTCCCTTGTTTAAACAAACAAGTAGGCACCTAAATCAATATCGGTGTCCCTCCTTCAAACTTGCAATTACAGTCTTGCAAACTTGCAATCCTACTATTAAACGATTGACAAAACCAAGCGTCATTACAATTTTACAGTATTTACCCGAGAACAATCAGGACCAACAATCATTCACTCAATTAAATAAACATTGCTCCGCGTTAAAACTTAATTAACTCAATTCAAGACTTGCACTCTCGCTAAATCAAATTTGAGCAATTCAATTTGAAGCATATTGAATAACCATTAAATAAATGTTTTTATCGCAAATGAAATAACAGAAAATCTAACTCGTCTATTCATATGTATGTTACAGGAATGCACTGGAAGTATTTGTTTGGCGTATGGATTGGAATCATGTCAATGCATCCCAGGACCTAATGACGCTGCCACCAAAGCCTGTGAACTTTGTTGTCGTTTGCCAGGAGAAAATCAACCGTGCTTGTGAGTTGAATTTTTCAAACAAAAACGTTTTTTTTTTTCTGAACGGGGGAGAAGGAACGTAAAACAAATTTTAACTCATAATGACAAAGTAGATTACCCAGTAATTCAAAAACAAAAATTAAAACAAATACGAGAAAACAATAAACAGCAACGATAAAAAGCTGGTAATCGAATGATCGAAACGAGTTGGAAACAAGAGGAAAATGTAATAATCTGTTCATTTTTGTTAAATAAACACAGCGGACGTTTTGTAATTAAATCAAACGTAAATTCTATTACCGTTGTAACTCAGCTTAGCGTCTCTTCCGATTAGTTTTGCGAAGGGTGGATAAACTCTTCGCCTCTGCCTTCCACTTTGCGCGCAACTTCGGAAGACAGCCGATGGAAAAATAAATGAAATCAATTGAAGATTGACGTGGCAAGAAAACGATTTTGCTATGTTTGTTCGCGAGATTGTTTCCTGTCATACAAACGAGGGGCACTGCGTCAAACTGCGATTGACGTGACAAGCTTAATGCCAATGAAATTAATCGGCACGGGTTTTAGAGACGAACAACTAAGTGCAAACTTTCAGAACAGCGATGAACAGCGCCTGATAAAAACTTTTTAAATGAAATTTTTTTTATCAGAAAGTTTATCAGCAAATTGAACAGCATGGTTTCTCAGCGAAAAATTTATAAATTAAAAAATGTAATAAGAAAAGAATCAAATGAAAGATCAATACGTGATAAACAATTTTTGTGCGTTGAAAAAGTGATTACTTTACAGCTTATTAGATTTTTATGATACCATCATTAATTGAGTCATTTGCGTTTTATACGAATATGCTTGGGATGGTTCGTAGAATTACAATTTACAAATTGTTACAAGACTTTTATATAGCAAAGATTGTTCGTTTATTTTTCAGATCATCATTCGACTGGAACGCCCCTCCTTACGATATTCCTGATATGTTTTCAAAGCCAGGGACCCCGTGCAATGACTATAATGGGTACTGCGACGTGTTCCAAAAGTGCCGAGAGGTAGGTCCACAAGTACACAAAAAGAAAATGAAACTACATTGCCTCGGCACCTGTGAACATAATTCGTGAACTGTTTGTTATTCAGGTCGATCCAAGCGGACCATTAGCGACTTTGAGAAAACTACTTCTCTCCGATGAAAGTCTCGCAACTTTTCGACGATGGATTAGCGAGCATTGGTACGCGGTCACGCTGGTTGTGTTGATCGTCATTACTTTGCTGGTAAGACTCTATCTGTTACAAGATGAAAGAAAAAAAAGTTTTTTATTCTATCACAGTTTCCATTTTATTACACTAGAAAATCCATATTTTTTATTTTATTATGAGCCAGGTAAAGTTTGAAAGTTGATATTACCATTTGAACGAGATAAAATTGAATATACACCGCAAATAATGATACTCACTATTTGATCATTTCAGAATGTTGAGAATATAAAAAAATGTAAATGTTTCCATTAAAACATTATTATTTTTGTTTGTATAACCAATATGTGTTTGTACATCAGATGCCAATTTTTAATTAATGAAATTGTTGCAACTCTGTTATAATGAAAAAGGTGATTAAAAAACAACTCATTTTTTCATCAGAAACGCAAAAAGAAAAAGTTAGACCCTGACTGGCATGAGAGTAAGTTTCCACAAAGACTGATGAAATGGTATTTTTGCTAGGTTCTTTAATCTGTTGATGCAACAGGATCACATTCGGCTTACATTTGAAAAGTAGAAAAGCATATCAAAAAATAGTAAATATAGGTGTGTCAGAAAAAGTTTGGTGACTTTTAAGAAGAAAAATACAAGTAATTGTTTTATATTTTAAAAACTGTCAATTTCAATAAATATAAAATTATAAACAACTATAATTTTTTATAAATTTTTCTTATTTTAATTTGAATAAAAGTTTTTATTGCTTTCACTAATTAAAAAATTATTCGAATTGATTGGAAACAACATAAGTTTTCGATTTCTTGCAGTTATAATTTTCCAGATTTTTTTTTCAGAGATACACGTTACCCTCAAAAATGTAAATAATTTAAAATTTAACAAGTCAAACACGTTTTTGTTCAATTAATCACCGTGAGTTTCAATTCAATCAACCAAACTTTTTTGCAAACAGTTTTTTTAATTTAGAATGTCACGAGTCAGAAATTACGTTAATATTGAAAATAATCAATTAGATGGTAATTTAATTAAATGTTGTTAAATCAAATCAATCCGAAGCTTAAGTTGATTGCATTTGATTAAATGTTATGGCATTGTTACTGCTAAATTACATATCATTCAAAAGTTCACTGACCTTCTCAGATACAATCAATTTCAGTTAGATTTGATGATATCTGACTTTGACTAATTAATTTTCATCCAATCTTGTTATGTAGTCACTTAATCAGCCAGAATACTCTAAAACTAAATTATCCACTTCAAAATTTTCCAACGATCAACCGGTGACTCGTTCTCCCAGCGTTGAAGTCAGTTTTTCATTGCTAAATTTGAATTCCAAAGCCTGCATTTTTCATTTATTGCATCAGACGCCTTTCATTTTATTTTGTTTTATTTTACTCCACGCTCATCAATAAAGTAACGAGATTGGAATCAATAAAAAAAGTGTCTCTGCTTTAATGAGCTCCAATATGCTTTCGACCAGCAAATGATCCATCACTGCACCTCGTTCAACGAACCATACTCACCCGCAACTTCTTATCTTTTTACCCCGCATCGGATTTCTTGTTATCATCATCCCCGGTGAATTTCTTTGTTAATCAGAAATCGTCTTTGAGCTGCATTATTTTCGGTACACTCGTGGGATTAAATTGTCATTGAACTCCTGTAAAACCAGAACACAATAAAATTCGCTAAAATGTAAAGTTGATAAATAGTAGTAAATAGCATTTTAAATTCCAATACATTTTTATTTAGCAGAAAAAAGAAAATTGGTCGTAAATTTGAAGCGCATAAAAAAGCTCTTGATTGGTTGAAGTGAGGCAGGTCGTGGTCATAAACGCTAGAGTACGAATTGTACAGAGTAGATTTGTATCGAAGAGCCACTTGGTAGGAAAGTGGCTTGGCCGAATGACGAATCTAATTCGATCGATATTACCTTGTGTGTCTTTAGATTCTGAGCACCAGGTTGTTGAGCAGACGACCGGACCAGAAACTCAAATCAGTCACAATAATACACAGCTCAACGACGGAAACAGTGAGACTGCCACCCGAGGGGACGGAGGGGGTGACTGTTCACCCTCCAGCGGTAAGGGCCAAGTTACCCCTCAGCAAGAAAGTGCGGGAAAAAAGACACCCACGCATACCCAGAGATAGTAATGCTAACAAAGCCAACGACAAGGCGGCTAAGGTAATTCTTTACTTATCACAGTGATAACCTATCTTAGTTTTAATGTTCGAGTCGATTTCACTTGATTATTCATTTTACGTTCAAAGTCAACGAGTTTTGAGATCGCACACGTTAACTTTACAACTGTTAAAATTGAAATGAAGTAAGAATTTTTTTTGTTCATTCGTGACAATATTTACTGACGTCATAATCTGGAAATTTATATTTGAGGCAAGTAGCGATGGGACGGCCTTAACTTTGTAATGGCCCAACGTTTCGTCGAATGGTTATTGATCAAGTTATTACGGTCACGTAACCCGCGGCAGGCGGTCGTACAATGATCCCTGTACAGGACAAACAATGATATACTTGGTAAATATCATTCAAATGAATGCAAAGTTTTATCGAAAAGTCAATATTTGAAGATGAACAGCGCGGTTTAATCCGTGAGGACATTGCCGTTTCGTTTCCCAAGTTTTATAGCCTTGCCAAAGAAAGCGAAATAAAAAAAAAATATACGCGACGTGAAATATCGGAAATTAGGTATTCATTGAAACTGAGAAAAACCAAAACAAAAGGCTCCAATTCGCAAGCGATAGAATGTATTCATATCATTGATTATTTCCAAGTGTCTGTTAATCGTGAATCTTCAATGTTAAATTTTAATTGTTTATCGTCCGATCCTTTGTCTGACGTTTCATTAGTTCGGGCCAAAGAATTATTCGATAATGACGAAGCCAACTACTCGTTATTGGCTAAGTGGTTATTAACGGCCAAGGAAGAATTGTACCCAAGAGAATCGCGAGTTTGTTTGAACAAATAACGACTGTTCTTTTGATGGTACGTCCATTGTATTTAATGGTCGGGCCTGGCCAATTCGATACCTTTCTTCGTGGTTTCGATTCATTATTATTTGTCAGGATTCACTTGAAGTTTATTATTATTGTTCAAATTACTGAGATTAATCTGATGGATCCTTTTTGTTGTTTGTTACAGTTGAGAAAAAACGAGTCGCACCGGCGTCAGGTGACGAACCGACACGCAAGCGTCTAGCTGAGGGGGCACCGCAGAGCAACGGGGAGCTGAAGCCGAAGAAACCGCTGACTGAGGCAAACAATAAGAAGAAGCGAAGAAAAAAGAGGTGATTGACTATTCAGCGGCTCAGACGGAGAACGACGGGGCGGTTAGTACGAAACCGGCGACAGAGGCCAGCACCACTGACCCGAAAAACAAGGTTCGTTCGTGGCTGATGGCTTCGCAGTGTCGAATCGAGCCACCAGCGAGCGCCATGCTAAAGAGCAAATCAACCCCGATCGGTTTGGCTTCGGCGGCCCAGCCAACTGGTCGATCTGCGGCCAAAGTCAAACAAGTGACCCTACGCAGATTGACCAATCCAAAGAGTCGAAGTGTTGGGTCCCTTGCGAGGAACGACGGCCGGAACGATCGAGTGAGATTGCAGGTGGTTTACAAGCCGCCGTTCAAATTCAGCGTGAAATTGCGCAAGGCTGATAAGGTAGGCCAGACGTCGGGGGCCGCTGGGCCTCGAAGTGGGCCTCGCACTGGAGTACTGGTTCGGACGAAAAAGAAAAGTAAAGTGAGATTAGGTCGAAACAAAGAAAACAATAAGAACAATAAATTAAACAATACATCCATCCCCGAGCCAACGTGCTCCGATTTGCATACCGTTCCCTCTGATCTCGAAGTACTTCTCTCTGAGAGCGAGTTTCTGTTCTCGGATACGTGACTACAATAATCGTGGTCACTGTCGATCAACAATCATAAAGTTGTTCTGTAAATAATTCCAATATACGCTGCTTCGCTCCGACTGATTCCAGTTTTACTTTCAAACTTTGGAACTCAAAGTTCTGACTTACAGAGACAATATAACTTTTGAAACAAATTCAAATGTACAGTTGTAGAAAGGCTACATTTTTATGATCATTTGACTTCCCCAGTGAAAATTTCGATTGAGTTGAATTGTGGATCTGGCCAACGTACCATGACATAAGACTAGATTTTAACGCTAGACAAGATTTTCATAATGAAAATCTATAAAACTTACTGTTTTACCAAAATTCATAAAGTTGAAAAAATTGTAATTAAGAAGCTAAAAAGTCTAAGTCAAACTGGCATGAACGATCATATCAAATTTATACTAGGGTTGTTTTACGAACGAGTTACAAAATATAATATCACTCGATCGTGACAATTTGTTGCACGGTATAAAATGATCATTTGTCCAGTTTGAATACCATCTTATGTGTTCAGAATTACATCTTATCAAATCATAAAATGAGATTTGAAAATTTTTGCCATCTAAATTTATGTAAAATCCAGGTTATTTCTTTGAAATAACGTGGATTATATAACTTTGAAGTATCTCGACTAGTTTTCAATGCAAATCCGATTTACTTCAATCCAAATTACCTTAGTATATATTTTATATATAAGGTCATCATCGATAGATTGGACTTTTTTAAATTGACATAAGACAGCTTAAGAAGTAATCTTCTTAGATGAATGATCATTTTAAATTAATAGAATTTATATTGAATCAAGTCAAGTAAAAAGAAAACGGGGATGTAACAAAAACAAACAGAAAATGGCGGCGAGTTATTTGACAATCACTTTTGTGACGAGGCGGCGTTGGGATAATAATTATTTGCAGTCAGCTGGACGTGTGAATGAGATTTTGACTCAAGTGTAGCAGTTAAACGCCCGAATGTTTAGTTTCCAAGCGAATTCATAAATGCGAAGAGAATGCTCTGAGATGAATTGCAGGAAAATCTGTCGCAAAATATCTCAAATTGCTCAGAATTACGTTATGTGTAGCTGCACCAAATTTATTCGAGCATTTCTAAAGTGGATGAATTAATATCAACAATTTTATTTACAAACCGTATTCATTATTTACAAGATATAAATAATAATTCTAAAATAAAAAGTCACTTTCAGTTCAAATACTAACTAAAGAGATAAAAAGATATTTATACACCGTGTGTATATATAATTACACTTTTTGAATATTTTTTTATACTTGAGGGGAAAGAGAATCTCAATTACTAAATCCAAAGATTAGTTATTCGACAGTGAAAATTTAACGACCACATACAGCGGTTGAAAACTGAAGTACGAAAATATACGTGCGTGTAAATAAGATTCACTGTGATTTGGTCTTCAAGCCTCGTCGAAACGTTCCTGAAGCGGCAGCGAAAAGTCGTTTCAAAGATGATGTATTTAACCAGCTAGTCACGGACTTTTCGCAGGTTTTTTCACGTGAGACGGTGACTCTTGTAAATAACTTTTTCCCGTCACCGTTCACGTTAGAAGACGCACGAAAGCCCGAACTGTAATTTTACCAAGATCAAGAAAAATAAAAACTATCAAAGGAAGCCATTCAAAAATGTTTTGAATATTTTCATAAACTTCATGCTCAGTTAAAACTTGTGTACAATCAAAACAATTCCAATCTGATAAAATATCTTTGTTACTTAACTCTTGTTTCTTGGTAAATCATAACAACATTTGAATGGGCTTTGGAATGGGAACAAATAGTTAACGAAACTGAGGATATACTTTGTCTTTCAGCAGAGATTAGGGACAATCGTAATAAGATATCTAGCGTGGAATTAAGTCGTAACGAGAACAACCCAAATAGTTCAATCGCTCGAATATTTTTAGCTCGAATTAATCAAACAAGGAAAGAAATCACAAAATGAAGACGTTGCTTATTTCGTCCCCCAGAAAGGTCAGCGGTTATCATATATTTTAAATCAACCCCTGATAAGCGACGTCTTTATCGTTCAACTTTATTGTTATGTATCAAAAAACAGAAATTATCATTACAAACAATGATTAACGTATTGGACCAAACAATTGAGTGTACAGTGATCTATCAATTTTATAAAGCAACTAGGTCGACATCGAAAGTGTTCATTTAACTTTTATTCTGCATTATTACTCTAGTCATTACCCGTTTGATCATTTTAATATATGTAATGTCACACTGAAAACTGCCGTCAAAAAAATAGCACAGGTACGGACTAAATTGCATCATACAGATTAAAAAATAACAGCCATTACATCCAACAGCTTCAATTCAAATTTCATTTAATGTTCCGTCTCACGTTTTTTGCTGTCTCTATTAATTTTACTTTTCAATTATACAAGAATAATATTTTGCAATTCAAAATAGCAAAGTCAAGCAAAAGATTTTTCATCTACTACGGTTCTTGAAAAAAAAAAAGATACCTTTTTTTCCATTTCCCTCTTTGACTTACTTGATAATGCAGAACAACAGTGAACTGAAAATGGATTCGCTGGACTTTATATGACAATTGTTTTGAACGTTTGAAACTGTTGACCACTCGACTTGCGTTGCTGAATTGTTGCCATGTAATCACTATAAACGCCTAATAAAGCCACTCGTTCACTGTGATACGTGCCAATACGATTTATAGACACTGCCGTTTTATCATTGTTCTTTGGAGCGCCTGACTTGCGTATCGCTCTAATTGTTAAGTACAGGATAATCTAGCATTGATTCAAATTTCGATCAATACAAAGTCTTTGTATGTTCTTGCATTGTTGAGCCAATTGCCCGAGCGACTGAGACAGATGGAAGGCCTAATTGGCACTCTACATTGTCATTCACGGTTATACAATAAACATTGTGCCAACTTGCCTCGTTCACAAGTTTTGACTCAGCTCTCTTGTCCAGGAGGCACCCACGAACGTCGCCATCCTTTTCACAAAACTTGTCATATTCTTCGTCCTAATGTACAAGATTGTCTTGTTACAATTTCCGTTGTCAGACAGTTGAGTCACGATGAAATTTATTTGCAGTCACTTCTCCCAAAAGACCTTGTTCAGTAATGCTTCAATGACTGATAAATAATTGTTCATATCGAACTCTGTTCCTACAACATTGTTCAAGGGTTCACGCTTGCCTAATCTTTTGTTGCATTATTGAATAAATATAAATATATTGTATCAATTGATATCGAATGATCAATATGATATTTGAAGACTGAGGGTTCTTTTTAGACGAAAACTTTATTTGATTAATGAATGAAAATTGAGAAATATATGAACAATAAAGTGACATTCTGTGAATCAAATATGATCATCGAGTGTGAACGCCACTGGGCTGGAAAATTGGCATCGACGATTGTATATCCGTTCTTGTAGCAAGATATTCGAAAAAAAAATGAACAACGCAGAGTGACAGGCCGCTCAGACGAATATTTTATATTTTTGTGATTGTATATATTATAAATAAAACTAGAACAAAATGTGCTCCTGCATTAACTATCGTTGACCATTATTGCGTTTCATTTTCGCCTCGTTATTGTACACTTAAACAATCGATTGTAAAAAAACACGCGCTTCGAATAATTTAACTCATTAATTCATTAATTTTAATTAAGTTCAGTGTCAAAGTATAAATAATTTTAGCCATTTTGTAATTTGTTTTTGACGTAATTTCATCAAAGTTGAATGCAACTAATGATTGTTTTCATTTTGATGGTTTATTTAAGATCCAAACTAAGTGGAAAATGTGATTTTATTTCTTAAGCCCGAGACTTCGATGCCGTTGAAGAGATAAAAAAACGACAGTGCAGTCTCGAAGACATTTGGAACTGGGCCGTGAGTGCAAATTTGTAATTACATAGCCGATGAAACTAATCATTTGTTTCTCATTGTAAAAACAAAAATTTTTATTGCGCGCAAATTTTTAACCGATCTGCGACCCAGTTTTGATGAGTACTTTCTTCTTCTATGTCATCTACTAATAATTTTAAGTTATGAATGAACAATGCTGAGAGTGAGCATTGTTTCGTGTTTCTTGTGACGTAATTATGAGTCTTCCACTATGTTATTGTTCATTTAGGAAAAACGTCAAGAAAGAAACGTCGCATAAAATGTGAAGCGGTATAATACTTGAGACGAAAAAATAATGAAATCAGCTGTGTAACATAAAATAGAACATGAGTGTTGTATTTTCAAAATTGTAAATTGTAAAAACAAGTAACTGTGTAAAGACGAGCGTTCTACAGAATTATTATTTTTGTATCGAATGCATCATGAATTGGTTTGATTTCTACCGAAATCGTGTTATTATGTAAAAAGAGTGAAGTGTACTTGTGACATACGATGAGTTTATGATTTGCAAAATCACGACCGAATTTCTCGCATTCGATTTTGTAGTAGCAAAACATATTTTCAAGTAATAATGGACTGCATGTGAAAAATTGAGAACATTTTATTTTCATGCGAACTGAATGTTTTTTATTTTCATCATTACAGATGAAATTTCAACTATTTTGAACGGATATAAAAGATGAATCATATTATTTAAGAAAATATATTTTACAATAAAATGTTGAAGGAGATTAACAAAATTTCTAAATAAAAAAAGGCAAACAAATAACAGCTGAGTGCGATAGAAATGAGGTCAGAGATTTGTTGAAAGATGCGTGACGTTTGGTCATGTACCGTTCAATTGTAAATTAAAATAGTGGACTACTGTATTTTTACACGTACCGTTGAATTGTAAATATAGCGCGTGTACTAATCGTGCTGTGCATAATTGTGTATCTATCGGCTTTAGGATGTGTTAAGTTATACAAGATGTATGTTTGAGTTTCGTGAAAAGAGATGGTCTCTACGCGATGTACATGAGTGTACTAACTGTTTATGCGTTTTCGCATTACAGAACATCATTAGCTTTCTGTAAATGTAGAATGAATAAAATGACTCATTGAAAACATTTCGTTTTTACATTACCATAAATAGTGAAAGAACTTTCTCAGTTAATATTTTTCTTTATTTTTGATTAAAACGAATACATAAAAAACGCGTATTCTTGAATCAGAATATTCAATTTGCCAAGAGCAAATTTTTTGCCTGGATGTGATAATGAACTAAAATATGCAAATGTTTTTTCATCCAGATCCCGGACCAAATGAAGCACGGCCGTAGGCTATACCTTTTTTCACTATACCAAGTCGAGCACTTAGCAATTTTGACAAAAAACATTCCTCGTGGGGTCACAAAGGCGTCAGGCAGCTTTTTCAATTACGTTGCACAAGTTCTTTGTGTTCACTTGCATTTGCACTCGGCAGCTCTGTTACTATTTCGACAAAGCACTTAAAACAATGAAGAAATGAAGTCATCGGCTGGAGCGAGCAGCTCGTCTTTCAATGTCCGCGGCAACTCCCTGGATGACATTCGCTATCGGCCAGAAAACATAGTATGTTCGGTGCAGCGATTCGAGCCCCTAATAGTAATTCGCTGAATTTGCGAGCGAGCCTCCCTAGGGATAATCTGTCAAGCCGGAGAAACAGACGACCCAGCCAGGTGACGGATTACCGCGCACCAAAAGGCTCAGGTAAACCCGTAATCCGGCAAATTATTAATCATCCGGACACGCCCACTAAATTGTGTACCAAAATTACGCCACCTTGCGCTCGCACAGTTCAAATTACATCATATCTTTTTAGATTGATCCAAATAACTCGTGAAATAATTTTTTACTCAACTTGTTCGAACAATTTTTGCATTATTCAAAGATAACAAAATTTGTTTCATAACTTGATGAATATATTTTTCGTTAATTGAACCATAACATTACGCTTATAAAATTGGCATTAAAATCATACTGGCAGAGAAACTTCATCGCGGGAGATCAATTGTTTTTTTATTGGCTCATTTCCGTTAACGCCACTAACAATAATTTATGATGTTTGATAAAAATGTTAAACATAATTAAATGTTTGCGTTTGAAAACAATGAATTTGCATCTCAATTTTCTTTCGCAACACAATTCGAGAAACGCAAATTTTCATATTCATGAATCGTGAAAATTGATTCCGTTATTTATTGAGCGATAATAAATTGTAAGTAATACCGTTAATGGCGGTACAATACATAATTAAATTAATTGCAAATGGGTTCGGCAAGATTGAACGATTCTACTAGTGAATGTGAATTAGTAGACATCAATATTCAACAGTCCAATGAATATTCGGTTTAATACCGAATATACATATTCAATTACAAACTTATAACTTGGAACGTTTCCGTTTACGGAAAAAGACTTGAGCCTTTACAAATTTATACGAAGGAAAGGTGGAGAATGAAATAAACGAATTATACATTTTCACACAGCAGTATAATCTTTCGATTTTAATTAAAATCGTAGCAACACTCGATCGTGTTACGTCATTGTTTGTTTTTCGCGGTTTCAAATTATTTGGGAGCTTACAAATGAATAATAATTAATTGTGCTAATTATTTATGTTTGACAATGGACAAAATAAATTGTTTATTTTGTCGGAGCCGGAGTCGGAGCCGTTTGCCGTATACATTTACAACGGAACAATCGATTCCATGCTGGGCGATCTGAAATTATACATCACGTATAACTTTCGTTGCCGATAATTGAGAATACGGAAATGAGCCATAAAAAACGTATAATGATAATAATTAGCTTGCACCCTACGGGTAACAGAATTTCATACTAGAACAAAATTATCCGACCAAGTTTGAACTCACATTTGCATTTGATCGAGGAATGATGAACATAATCTATTTATCACTGTTGTTGCCAAGTGATAAATTATAGCTTAGTCACGAAAGTAACAATAACGAGGTTTTAAGCCCGAAAACAACGTCTTAATATTTTATTGACAATGTGTTGCAAACGTGTCCCGAACTCTCAATGTATTATTACAGTGCAATTTTTATTTCCATCAAGATTAAAATTGAGTGTCATTTTTACAGAGATTTTATGCCATGATAAAATCATAGGTAAGCAAGCTTGAGACGTAATCAAATTTGTTACAATATAGCGTAGGCATAATAACCATCTAGTCGAATTATCTTGATCGTCATGCAAAATGACAAAATTGTCCCGCAAAGACGCTTAAATATTTCGTCGAGCATTTTGAGTCTGTAAATTGGTAATTACCTATGCGATTATTTACGCAAATCCACGGGCAAAGGTTCGTTATTTTATGGCTCAAATTACTTTTCATTGATCAGCAGCTTTAATTGGCCGGCGAAATTCGCAAAATTTCAACGCCACTTTAGATTCAAAATAGTTTTTTTAAAAATAGAATCAACTTCAATATTAACAATGAATTATTAAAAAGCTACGAAGTAGAAAAATGTTGAAACTGAATAAAAACGTAACTAATTATTCAAACAAATATTGTTAGTGCAAACATTCAATCTCAATTATGTTGGCGGCTTTCTCTCTCTGGCATTCTTCGTCTAGCTATCGAATTCCTAAAATAGCCACATTTGTGGCACCCGGAACCGCACATAAGTCACTGCTCAATCGTAATGAAGTTGAAGTAACCGCAATGGCGTATTTTCAGTCAGCCGTCTTAATTTGCTAAGAATAAAAATTGCTACTTCAAAGAATGGTCTTGAGTCATAATTGATAATAATTGTTATACCCTCGTTACCAAACAAAGGAACGCTTTTGCTGAGAAGGCAGGGAAAAAAAGATGCACAATTGAAGCTGCAAGGAACAGAAGCGAGGGGTTTTTAAAATGCATTAAAAGCCACAAAATAAATATTTCGAGCTAAAACACTTTATGACCACAAAGGCTGGAGATAAAACTCCTATTCGGGAAATTAATTTCAAATTGTAAGCGATCCTGATGTGATTTTACATTTCTATAGGAAATTCACGGTGTCAAAATTTCCAACAAATAACGGTCTGTGCAAATTGATTCGATGAGTAAAATATATGTTATAAATTGAAAGTTTAAATAGCTTTCAACCGTGATCGGGCTTGGCTTTTCGCGAATTGATTTAAATTGCAATTGAAAATTAAATTAGATGATTCAAATTTTATAGCAACAAATGCGTTAATGTGCAAATCTACCCGACTGCCAAAATTAATTGAACCGGTCTCCTAATGACTGTAATCATCGTTATGATGCGAATGTTAATGGCTCGCCCGTGATCCATACCGTATTAGTTAGAGTTTGCTATTGCTCGCCGCTGCAATACCGGTCGTTTGTCAACGTAGCATCTTGGTACTACGTTGCCCAACACCGAGTAAACATTTTACTTGCCGTGAATTACGAAACTGCATTACGGTAATCTCTTTAAATTACCCAGCCCTATACTATCTCAACATTTTTTCTTGCAACCTATTACTTCCTTATCTTCTTGTTCTTTCGCCACGGATTATAAACAAAACCCCAGATATCTCAATGATACCGTGAAAGTAACATTCATCGGGCCAATTAAACAGTCTGGAAATTTGTCATTCCAGAAAAATGAGAAAAATACATCACTTTTTTTGTGCGCAGAATTTTCCCCGTCGTATATAATGATTGTATTTTAATTTTTTGAGTTAACGCAGTGCCTCAGTCTTATCGTTTCAGAATTTATATCCTCTGTCTTGTATCTTAATCTTAAGTGATTTATTTTGTAGCTTGATTTTACGGAGTATATTTATAGGGGAAGGAGATTGAGTGTGAACATCGTGGGGTTGAAAATTATTTTTAGAGTTGTTTTTCTCCGCCTCGTAAATTACTTTTCTTTATAATAATAAAGAACGATTACAAGCGGCGCAATAAAATGTGTGGCTCGGTGCGGTTTACATATTTATTCTGATGTTCGAGTATCAGTAACTGCGAATTTCACTCTACATCGACGGAAAAACTCGGAATCTGAATATTCATTGTAAAGGCATTTACACGGACTTAGCATTTCAATTGGCAGCAATATAACGTCCTGAGGAAGATCGTTAAACCAAGACGATTCGAATGCATTGAGAGGGCCATTCACGCCCGCTCGTTGTGCGTTAATATTTCATGACTGTCTATACAATAACTTGCTTTTTACGGAAACACTCTTTGGCTTTAACGTCCCGCATCGTCAGACGATATCTTAGTTATAAAGTGCGGGCCTCCGGCGCGACCGTGCCTCGTAAAGCAGCGACGCTCGTGCTGGACATTTTTATGTTCACACCGTCTCGCGCCACTCCAATCAGAAAATATGGCGAAAGTTAAAAGCCCGTTAGTCGTGCAGTTTCGCAACTATGGCAATAAAGATACGTCTATGAAGCGGTTACTGTCCCTGTGTAGTCAGCCGTCATGTCGATTCAAAATTTTTGACACATAAAAAATATTTCCGTCGTTAAACTTCAATGAAATGACGAGAAAGAATTTTCCAAGTGGTATAACCCGAGCGCTGATCAGCCCAACGACTTGCACTGTAAAAAGTAGTACGAACACTTCTGTGGTCAGACAGAAATTAACAATTCAAATATAAATGAAAGTTATGTCAGACTGTGTAATGTAATTATTATATTTTAACAATATCAAACCCGCTAAAAGTAATACCCTTTCAAATTATTAAAAATAATTTGAATGGAATGAACTACTAATATAGTTATAAAATTTTATTCATTACATGACCATATTATCAAGCAAAAAATATTAAATGTATTATCATTAAATGTTGATGAATTAGTAGAAAGGAATTTTCGAAGTAGTAAAACCGTAGTTGTGATCAGCCAACGCCTGATATTGTGAAAAGTGGTACGTACACATTTGGTTAGACAGAAATTAACAGTATATTCGAATAAAAATGAATTAACTCCAATTTTTGCAAAATAATGATATTTCAACATTATGAAACTCGACGAAAATAATATACCCTTTCAAATGATTAAAAATAATTTCAATGAAATGAAATACAAACATAGTTATGAAATGTCCTCAGTTACATGTAACATAATAGGGATTTCAATTCCCTTGTTTTCACAAACACATTACCATCATCAAAATAATTATTTTACTTTTATCCTTCTGTTAAATTCAAAAGCTCGCGCATATATTTAACGCATTCAAAAGTTTATAATGAAACCTGCAGAATATATTATATATTTCCCCGTGATAAAATGCATGCTATTTGATACTTCTGATACTATGCAGCAAAATTATCCCCGACTAAACGATGTAAAATTTTCGAATTCATATTATTTACAAAAACTTACTGTTTTTCAGTTATATTCATTATTCATCAGAATTCAAATATTATATCTATTTTACTTTACACAATTTTGCAGAGAGGAAACGAAAATAAATCATTTCTAACGGTATAAATATCAATAAACATTTGATCCAATTTTAAGTAGTACAAATCAATATTAACTGAGGCAGCCTAATTTTTCCGTATATACTACGTTCCGGCTTATTTTCTCGAGCGCTCGTGTCATGGACGTTCAATTTTCTATTTCCAGCTCGAACAACAATTTAACTGGATTGGAACACAATTTAAGGAACGTAATTTTGCAAAAAATGTAGCAGTTACACGACAAATGAACGATATTACTTTTTGAGGCGGCAACCGAGTTTTGGTATGCAGTTGACACACACACGTACACACACCGCCAGACCAGTATGCTCGAAAACTCGCGGCCCATACACCGAGAACGAGTTGCTGAAGATTACGTCTTCGGTCCCGATGTAGCGGACCGTTGCTCCGTTAATCGAGCATGAAAGTGGCGAATTCCGAATTGTTTCGAATAACGACTTGGAAGCCCAATATTTGAAGTCCTGAAGTATATTATATTCTTTTGGGAACGGCAATATCTAATTTTATACCAATATTGTCGAAATGGATGAAGCTTTTGTAAGTTAATTAAATGTAAAAAATGTGGATGTTATATTTTTTCAATAATAACATCAAAATTAAAAAGAAATTATTCGTTTAGAAAATTGTTGAAAAACGTTAACTTGTAACATGCTAACGTTCTAATAACAATTCATTGAGATTTCATTCAATTAGTAAATAAATACATAACTGCATTGATTATTGAACGATACATTAATCAAGATGTATTCACGAAGCATACTGAAATAACTTGATTTCAACCACATGAGTCAATGAATGAATCGACATGGTAACTTGTGGTGTTCCCCGACTAATAGAATAAATCATTATTTGTTCAAGCTGTACTAGTCAATATGTGGTCCGCCGCAATCAATATGAGATTTCGGTTTATATCCCATAAACTCATCATTTTATTATATAATATAGTATAATAATTTAATATTTACAAAATTTCAAAAGCATTTCCTTTGTCGTCTCTTTTATATACTGCCAAAAATTAATTCCATTCATGGTATTATATCAACCAATGACTTTGATTAAATCTCGATAATATCGTTACATTGAAATATCAAAAAAACGAAAGAAAGCTCTTTTAAAATTTATCCCCAATTTGAATTTATTTTTCACTAACTCTTTTTATAATATGATCACGTGACACATTCCTCTCCATTCCTCATCACACAAATAGTAATTACCCAGCTTAGAGTCCTTTTTAGCAAATGCAATTTTTTTTAATCCCTTTCAAAAGTTTTTGCATGTTTTCATTAGCATTTGGTTCACGAAGCAAGATGGCAGTTCTCTTAATTATCCGAATTTACCCCTCTTTTCAGAGCTTTTTTTTTATTTTTATCCGGCCTGCATTCGGATTCTCGATGTGACTCAACAAATTAGTTCCTTCCGTTGCAATTTCCGGAGCAACGACAATTTTCAGCATAGTGGATGATGTCTTGAGAATGATCCTACGCAAGTTCTGGGGAACTCAGAATGGGGTGGCGGAAAAGATACGGACGCAGCAATGATTAGGATGCCGGGCTGCTTCCGATACGTCTTGAAATGCAAATTCAATCCGGTTGGGCGGTATCGACCAGCTTGCCGCTGCATGAATAATACATACTGACCCTCCTTCATCTCGCTTCGTTCTCCTTCATCCACCCTTTAATTTGACCAACTTACCCCAACCGTCTTTGTTTTACATTTTTTTGGCTGTTTTTGTTTTGGCCTTTTTTCTTGCTCTACGATCGCGTGTACACGTCCCGATATTCAATAAAGAAATTCATGTTTGCTTATAAGAATTGCTGTTTACCTCAAACCTATCCTGAGTAAATATAATAAAATTAAATGAAAAACTTTTCACGTGTAAAATTAAATTCACTGTTGTTTCGTTAAACATTTTTCATTTTTAAGCCTTATCAATTATCAATATTCCCAGGAAATATTAAACAGGACAAAAAAACGAGATACATTTTTGGTTTCATGATTGAATCATGTTTTCGCCTTTGTAAGGAATCATTTCCCTGGGAATCATCCGATGCAGCTATACAATGTTAATTTTATTGAAAAACGATTCCACGAAATTGTACGAAATTGGGTACGATAGGATAATCACATGCCGATCAGAGTATTGTTAGTTTCTTTCTTTGTCGAGTAATCGCTGAAATCAAACATCAATTTTGAGTTTGATTATTCTCTTGTGATTTGATCGCGAGTTTACCAAGAAGCAAATTTTCTGCGACATTAACTATAATACCTGAATGGAATTGAAACTGAAACGAAAAGAGTAATACGTTTTAAAACATGGAGGGAGGAAAAAAAATAAAAATGTCAAATCTAAACAACATGATAGCAAATCTTATCGATGGTTTGGAAATAAATCTAAGCGAACATCCAGTTCATAATTCATGCCAATTTGTAAACCAATAAGTTAATTAACGTTTGCATTACACACGAACAAAAAAGGTATGTTACACGAACATCAAAATGTATAGGATAATTCAATCTTTGCTGATTGATCAAAGTTGATTATCAGTTCCTGCATTCAGTAGTCTGTTTCGTTAAATAAATAACCGCTTAATTATCTTCTAATTGTTGAATTTCCACTGAAATTAACAAGAACCAGCAGCTGATCACGGTGGTTGTCTATCATTTTTTTTTTCATCATTGATAATTAATCTCCACAGAATGTTGTCTAATTGATTGCCTTGAGCACATTTCGGGAAGGTAATATCAATACTAACTAATTATTCAAAGTTGAAAGTAATCGAAAATGCTAGTAGAAATAAAAATAGTTGAAACTGTTTAAAAATCGAGTCAAGGACTTGGTTTAAAATTCTCGAACCAAATCAGGTCTCAGACTCTACAAACATTTAACAAATGTGTTAACATCTCGCACCACATAGCGTTACCAGACGTTGCATAATTTATTATCTCCATGTTCTGGGCATGGTATGTACTTACATTGAACATGTGCATATTAATACATACAAACACGTTTACATATATTACCACTTGCCAGTCTTCCGCAAAGACTGCTAAAGAACCCCTTTTTCACTTTGATCAATTTTAACGTCACTTTATTTTCAGCTTGTCAAAGCGAAAAATAAACATTTAAAATTATTTAGATCCATGAAATATAAGCAAAAATGTTGCTTTTTTCGCTCATAAATTTAATAGAACGGATGTGAGAAGGTATTCAGATAAATTATCTTAAACGAATTTTCAAGAATCTAAAATTTTTTTCTCTTTTATGTTATTAACAACATTTTTTTTCTTCTATATTAACACGTTTATTAATTATGAACTTTTAATTGAAAAAAATGCCAGTTTTGTTTCTATCTCAAACACGATTCTTTTTTCCTCTCTGATAAAGTAACACGAAAATTAAATCGGAAAAGAGTAAATAACTTTTGACTTGCTTTTTTCTGTTTTTTTTTTTTTTTTTTTTTCATTCCGCGTTCGTGTTCTTTTACTTTTATAACAACGCTGTTAATGGCACTTGTTCGTTCGAATGCAATTCCATGAAACAATGCACAAAGCGACCTCTTGTATTATTTCTTGTTCTATAACTATACGTGCGCCAGAAAATGTGTATGAGTCAAGAGCAACAACGCAACAAGTACGTTGCTGCTGTCAATCGTCGATTGTTGGTGCGTATAACTTGATGATAGAATATTGATTCTTTCTCCATTTACATTCCACTCTTCTGCACGTATAACGATGCTGAAGATATGAAATTTCTTATGAGCTCTCTCTTGTCGAACCATTTTTGCATTTTTTTTTTTCAACTCGACAAAATTTAATAAAACTCACAAAGATTCATATGCAAAAATTAGGGAGGAAAAAAATAATAAATCAATAAAAGCAATGGGAGTTTTTAATTGCTTTCAAATCATTATGATTGAACAGTTTTTTGCCGACTCGTTGCACTGCAAATCTCAATTATTATTGTCAATCAAAAGCTTATGCTTTTATATGATCCATAAACTTTTATTGTCCTTCGTACAAACCGATATTATTGAAGCAACATTTCTGGAACCGCAGTGCAGTTGAAATACGGGTGTTAAACAATTTAATAAAAGTAAAATCGCCGTCTCTGATTTATGCCTGTCGATAAAATGCAAAAATACCCATTCGAAATGAAATTTCTTTAACTCGCGATTGCGCTTTTCAATACCAAGTCGTTAAATCTTTTATGGGCTAGAAAAAAAACTTTCAAGTGACTCATCATTGCTCTGAGTACACGATGCCAACTAATTTATTGACCAATTAAAACAATTGCAATACATTTTCAATGTAATTTTTTCAAGTTCGAATAAAAGTCTATTCTTTTTTCATAGGAGCTTTTACTATAATTTTTGGAAATAATAAAATAGTATTTGTAAGTAATAAAAATAGAAAATAATTTCATCTTTGAGTAGAAAAAAGATACATTTAAAAAATGTATCGTACCTTCAAATTTTGTACTTTTTTTTTAAATTTGCAAAAAATTCTTTCAAAATACCACAACAAAATGAGATATCATATTTTTCCTAGAATTTAAATTCAAAAAAATATATATTCGTAAAAGGATGAACTATTTTTTTACATCTGACTTTTTAGTTTCAACTGAATTTATTTTACTACTTCGAGCTGAAATTTAAAACACTTGTTCGAAACTTATATCCAATCTAGCTGCAAAAGTTTTTAGTTCGAAAAGGCTCGAACCACGTCGACAATTGAATGAATGTGTTAATCGAACAATATTTTCGATTCATTAAAGTTTTATCAGAAGAAAAGTTTTTTTCAGCGGATTTGACGTTTATTCGCATTAATGTGTCCACGGTCTCCGCTTGTTTTCTACTTGGTTGTGGGTAATGGGCCGAGCAGTTACCCTGTCTTTGCCTTTAACCTCCATACCGTTTTGCTTGAAATCCAAGCTTTCCACGTCACTATAATTGGGCAGAAAGTCTGTAACAATAGATTCCCGTCCTTCTCCTCCAGCATCTCTGCTTTTCAACGAAGAAATGGCGAGAAGATTAGACAATGACGACTCTTACTCATATAGAAGACATCACGCTGTCGAGCATTTCTTGCTTGCTTAAACTTCGCCCTACTTTTTCTCCTACTTCTTTCAATAACCTTACAGTCACGCGATGAATCCAACTTTAATAACATCGAAGGTAAAATAATTTTTTTTCACGTAAAAATACAATTTTCATAACTCAATTACTTTTTTTTATGTTTCCATTCATTTGTGTTTATACATTTTGCTTATTGTATAAGCGAAAAAATGTTGTTTGTTTGAATCAAGTTATTGTCCCATATTTATGTATTAATTTAATATCAATTTAATGACATATCAAAGCAAATATGAATCTGTTTTGAATTTCGGCCGAGGACAAATAATACCCGAGCACTGTGTATGAACAAGATTTGCTAACAGCCCGGAAATGTAATGCCGGGAATTCAAGTGCTTGCATTATTCTTTGGGATTTCTATTATACATAATACTCCATTCCGGTACATTCACGTGAGATCATTTTATAACAATATATCGCATATAAAGGAAGGGGTTATTGAGCCCCACTGTTGGTTTTCCATCGCAAGTATTTTCAGTCATGTTTTTGCTTGTGCCCTGTACTGTAAACAAGTTATGAATGCCAATAAAAAGTTGTTTGACGACTATTTCGTCAAGGTTTATTGTTTGCGTTGAACACAAAAAAAAACCTGAATGAGATTTCGTCGGAAGAAAAAAGTGTATTACGTTATAAACAACTCACGTGACTTTTATTCTTAATTTTATACTATTTTATTTTCGCAACAATCATTGTTGCGGATCAAATTCTGATGAAAACATTTAATGGAATTTCATGAATCGATTCGAACAGATCATTATTGAAAGTCAAAAATTTGGAGAACTGCAATTAAATTTAATTGCAATTCTCAAATTTCGGTTGCATGATTTCAGAAGCATGCTGGCCTGATCAAATGAACCAGTATTTTGTGCATGCGGTAATTTGAGAAATCGATTAGCCAAACCCGCATCGCACATTCCGTCAGTGCTTTGAGATTTCAGTCTTTCAAATATTTATCCAGCGGTTACCGATGTTGTCCGAGTTTCTTGATTAATTCAAAGAGAAACAAACAATCACCTACCCAGAAAATTAATCAAACATTTTCAATCAATCGCTGCTCTATTTTGCATTTCAAACCAAAATGTATGGCAAACAATTATTTGTTCTCGCGAAAATTTTATATACTCTTCGTTTACTTTTCTTGATTTTGTTTCGTCCATGTCTCTTCGTTGTCACGTTTTTGCTTGTTTTTGTTTCCCATGCCTTTCATTCGCGCGTTTACTTTTTGACAACATTTTTTGATTACTGTTTTCACACCACCCGAAAAAAAAGAAGGATTTGCAAAAAAACACCGCCACCGACAAAAATAGAAGCCCTTTGAACGTCCATCGACAAGTTCACACTGCTGTCTGCGGCGAGGTCAAATTTTCAACCCGCAGGGACTTAATTTGCGATGTAAATGATTGTTTTAGATCATATAATACCTTGTGTTAATTGTGTTTATATCATGTTCTAGTCTAAGGCTGTGCTGCGGATGATAAAGATCAGAACGGAATAGGTAATTGAAAATTTAAGACGGGGGTTAACGGCTAAATTGCTCAGAAGTTATTTAGTGGGTCAAATAAATTTTAATTGAATTCCAAAATTGCACCTGAATCGAAAGTAAATCATTTTGCGAGCTGTACCTACGTTTCATTTCGAATCTCATCCATTTTCTCAAGTGCCGCGAATAAAACGAATTGCGTAGGTGCATCATGACTGGCGCCAGTAAATTTTTTTAATCAACATGTAATTTTCTCTACAATCATGTCAAGTCATGGATTTATTGTTAAAAATCCAATACAAAGCACCAAGCTCCAGAGGGACACTTTTGATTAAGAAGCCACCGAAGTAATATCAGCTGAGACCGTCTGTTTCATTTAACTGCTTCTGGGGGCGATTATCCAAGTGATTCGTGTGCTCAGCGCTTCGTTCGCTCCGTCTTTTCTTTACTATCTGCCATCTCGTTTACGTAATCCAGCTTGAAAAACAGGAGTCCTAACAACGCTTCCTTTCATCGATAGTTTCTCTCGAAGGATTTCACGGGCTCACTTGATACGTCCGTGATCTTTTTTCAAAGCTTTGCTGACTCGACCCAGAGTTAGTCACAGTGGCCGAATCCACAACTGCGCAACGGTAACGTTTGATACCTTCTTTGGTAACAGTTGAATCTGCAGCAGTTTCTAACGCCACGGCGCCAGACCAATTTTCAGCACCTGCTGCGCTCCCTCGCTACGTCCTCGACCGCAGCAACGACTGCAATTGCCGAACTTCCGTTCAAACTGATTGCAGACGTTCCTCCTCCCGTATTTTATTGTCCGTATCTACACGAAATTAAATTATCTATCGTCTTGCAGTGTCAATCAATCGAGCCAATTTTGGCCAAGGAAAGGTACTTCCGACAGTAAATTCGACACGCCATCTCTTCCCCGGTTGGTGATTCTGTAATTATTCAATAATCCCGTACCTAATTTAAATGCAATATAATGTATCAGAGAGGTTTTTCTTGGTACCATTATCTCCTAATACGTTGAACCTGTGCGCTCTTTTTTTTCACTTTCTCCCTCAGGCTTAATACACATAGTATATGATGCGAAAGTGTTAACGATGCAAATAAGAGAAAGAGATAAATCCTGAGCGCACTAATCCCGGTTTTTTTCTAATCACGCCAACAAAGTATTCGAGTTCTCACGAAAATAACATTTTTCTTGCATTATACTGCGCTCATTAATGGATGGGGACTTTAGTACATAAGCCCTTTTTCATTTTAATCCAATTACAAACCAACGGTGGTCGTCAAAAATGTGTTGCATTTTTAACTGGGTGCAGTCCAAATGCTCCTTAATCCAAGCTAGCATCACCTGTCGAAATCCTGAAACAAGAAGATAATTAACGAAAAGGAAGGATAAAAAATGTGCAGATTGAAATGTATAATACATGGCGTGATAATCCCGAAGAATGGTAGAATCCGACTGAGCAGTTTTAATTTCGCAATACCTTTGGTGGCAGTTTATGTGTCCTTTCGACCCGGTCCTCAAGTTAATTCGGTCTTTTCTTCGCCACGCAAAAAGCCTTTTCTTGAGCGCGAGAGTTCTGCAAGCGTATCCGAAAGTCAATTTCTTATCCGTCCTTTGCTATCTGCGATCACGTTCTGTTCTTTTCAACTATGGTCTCGTCTATCTCTTTGATCTTCTTATTTGACGTCGCCTCTCCCTCTGCCTATATTCTCCTAGTCAGCCTTTCACATCGATAATGCTGTTTCTAGCAAAATTCGTGAAATTACAAAAGATTGACATCAACGTTCAATCGAGCGAAACTCGCGTATTACTGCATATATTTTTCTGACGCCAATCCGAGCTCACAACTTTCAATTTTATTCGCGATGGAGCTACGTTATCGGATTTGGCTTTATGATTTTGTACAAATGCCGCTCAAGTGGCCATCTAAAACCGATTCCATCCGAGAAACTTAAATCATTTCCCGTACGTATTTCTTGCCATGAATTATGTCATAAAAGTGCAATATTGATAAATTTCCAATTACAGTTTATATCGAAATTGTCAATTTCAAGATCCGCTGACCTGGTTCTTTGAGTTGAAATTCCGAAAATATAAACATTAAAGTGCCCATCTTAACGATCGTCTCAATTGCAAAATTTACGATATGAGAATCGTTATAACTGTCTACTCTGTTACTTTAACGATTCCCCTCTTTCTAACATATTACGCTATTAATTATTGTTAAGAAGCAAATTTCAGGATTGAAGGGATTCCACAATTAACCATTCCTTATTATGCTCCGAAGATAAATGTCATAATAAATTATCTCACACCTCGCGGCGTTGTCATTTTGACATTGATTAGCCATTAAGTGTTGCGCTATCTCGAGTATTATATGCTCCATTCTCGTCAAATGTATATCTCACGGTCATTTGGTAAATCTCTATCTCATTTCTCATCGGCCGATTATACACCTTCCCAGCCTCGAGTAGTTACCAAAAACTTCGATTAGATTTTTGGCTCTCTGCCAACTAGTTTTCACGAGCCATTGCAAAGTATTCGAGCGCATGACTACGCGAATACCCCGAGAGCGACGCAACAAATTATATTAGTTTAACAAATTTGTTTACCCCGAACAATCGAGCACGTGTTAACAGTCATTTTACAATTTCAATATCATCTTTTTCGTGTCACGAGTACGACGAGAAAAGTAGGCGCAGGATGGAACCGACAATTTTCTCATGTGTACCACCGCTCCATTGTGCAAAACCAAATATGAACTCCCATCCTGAACTTGGACGATCCTTGTCCGGGCAAACTTTTTCAATTCAATCGCTCTCGTAAAAAAGTGTGTATGAAAAGTTTTCCCATCAAATAGTGACAGGTCAATCGCGACACGTGTGCCATCTAAATTCTGATGAGACTGTAAAAGTGAAGGCTCTCAGGATGCGGTGGCTGACGTGGATTTACGATAGAAAGCAGGCCTCGAAGGAAACGACGGGGTTATTTACTGCACCGATCCGTGACCGCATTTGCCGCTCGACGGCCTGCGTCCCACGACGGTGGGCGCCCCCCTGGGTTTCGAGAAAAGCCCAAGCTTCGTAATGGAAAAAATACGCCCGACGAAACATTCATTATAAACGAGATAAAGACCGCGACGGGTCACGTACAGAAGAAAAGAAGAAACTTTTCAGTTGCAGAATGAGAATGTTTACAGCCATATCAGCGGATAGTCACATATGTCATCCTCCAGAAGTCGTTACAGAGATTTCAACGAGACGCTTATAGATCATTTTGCAATCGGGACAATCATTTTTTAACAGCCATTTCAACGTACAATTTTTGTCCTCTAACATTCAATGTAATCGGTTTCGGTTAATCCACCGTTTTGGGATTTATCAATTGATCAAACGAAATCATAGCAAAATCATAGATAAGCGTATGCACTTAACAGCTATTGCAAATCGTCACTCCAAACACAGAAATGATTGATAATTCTCGATCGAAATGCTATTCTACTTGTTACTAAGACAAACAACAATCCGCTGTCGCATATTGTTAAGTTGCTCCACAATCATCGATCTATCATTGTCACGCTTTGATATATTTTACATATACATGCGCGCTCAAATGTAGTGGGTGTAATTGCAAATTGCGAAATCTGTCTGTGATATATCTGTAAATTACCGCTGCAAATGACAGAGCTCTCGAGCACGTTAATTATAATTATTGTCTGACGGGTAAACGCTTTTCAAAAGATTTCACACTTCAGCTTGCGCGTCTTCTAACACGAGTCTTCGTAGCAAGCCAACAAACAACATAATTATACATTAATTCTATACCTGTTTCGTTTGAAAATGACAAAAGAAGTTGAAAAACTCGGTGCCTGTGTGCTCTTGAATTAAAAACATTTTTTTTAAACTCGTTAATTTTTGTCATTATTTTAAACGACGTCTACCCAATTGCATTTAATTTTCAACAACCTGAAAGCTGACAAAGCGGTTTTCCGATTCGCAGCTATGAATGTTTTGTTGCTTCTTTATCTATGGTCGTTCGGAATTCCGCTGGAACATTTAACGCGCTTTAAGAAACACTTTAGCCACGTTCCACACATCAATCTTAATGCATTGTGCTTTAATTTCTTTGCATTATTTGGGTCGGATCGAAAACGACTATTCGACTAAAAGCGATTACACATTTTATGAGCCCACAATTTCAAAGTACGATCGAATGAAGTGTCTCGACTACGTTTACAATATACATCCAGAAAACCATAACCAGTCATTTATTCAACAGTTCATAAATGTTGTCACATTATATACAATTTCCAATTGTTACAAAAATATTCTTAAAAAATCTTAGAATCTAAGTGATCTCCTAACAAAACTAAGGATTCTATCAAACTTAATACATTAAGGAGGGATTTATCTAAAAATGGATTTAAATATTGTATCTCTCCGAAGACAAAGAATGCATAAACTTTTTATATTAAGGTAAAGTAACAAAAGTTGCTAAGAAGTGTCATTCTAAATTCATATCATTCAAATTCTTAATACCTTCTTATAAACTGCGCTTGGGGAAAAAACTGTTCAAACCCTGAAAAATTGCTTTTTGAATATATCATAGTCAATCATCATTTCAACTTTTGTAACTTTCCGTGTAAGAAATAAAACAGGAATTCACACGAGATTTGTTTTTAAATGCCGTGGAAATAGAAACGTAAATCTTCGAAGTAAAATTTAAGAATCTTGACAGAATTGAATTCAAACCCAATCCTTGGGATTTTTCAGTACTTCAATAAGCTTGCCTTCCTTTGAACTTGGTTCTGGTTCGTGCATATACTCCCATCTAGCCACTAGCGGCAGCGACATCAAGATACTTTCATATCTCGCCCCAGGTGTGTGCAGACCGAACTTGGTACCGCGATCGTAAATAAGATTGAACTCTACATAGCGGCCCCGACGGAGCAGCTGCCACTGACGTTCGGCATACCCATAGCCATCGTTTTTGTGTTGCTTTACCAGAGGGATATACGATGGGATAACCGCCTCGGCGCAGGAGCGTACGAAACCAAATGCCTCAGCTTTTCCGGGAGAGTCTAGATCGTCGAAGAAAATACCGCCGATACCGCGACGCTCGCCACGGTGAGTCACGTGGAAATAATCGTCGCACCATTTTTTAAACCGCTTGTAGTAAGAGGGGTCGTGTTTGTCGCAAGCGTCTTTCAAAGTTTTGTGAAAGTGACGAGCGTCATTTTCGTTGAGGTAGTACGGCGTGAGATCCTGAAAAATAAACCAAAAATAATATAAATTTGATATCGTATAAAACGTTTGTTTTGTTTGTAGTTGTTTCAAGTCTGTTGCTCAGAGAAATTACTTACTGCTTTAATCAAAATGACAAAACATAGTATTTAGAGTGATGAGCAGTAGAGAAATGAGGATTAATACTTTTGAAAACTGAGAAGCAGATATATTTTGCCCGTGATGTTATTAAGTACTTTTGCAAAAGTTTGTTAGCATAAGAACTCTAACAAATGTCTTTAGATGATTAAGAAGAGCTCGTAGAAATAATTAAGGGGTAATCAATACTGCTCATATTTATATAATGCCGCTTTGAAAAATACATTTTCGTACCGTTCCGCCACCGAACCACCACTGCACCGATCCGTCCTTATTTTCCACTTCGAAATATCTGTAGTTGAAATGAATCGTTGGCACCATAGGATTCCTCGGATGAATAACTGCGCTTACTCCGGCAGCAAAAAATGGTAACGACCCTTCTCCCAATTGTTTTCCTCTGGCCCTCATCTGAGCTACGGCACCAGGAGGCAGACTTCCCGAAACCACAGAAATATTGACACCAGCTTTTTCAAAAACAGTACCGTCCTGCATTACACAAGTTATTCCTCCTCCACCTTCCTTTCTGTACCATCGGTCAACCTTGAACTTTGTTCCATCATCCTCCAAAGCTTCAAGGGATTTACAGAAATCTGCCTGGATTTTCAATATAAGCAATTCCATCTTTGTTTTCATGTCATCTTCATTTACCCTCAGCTTTTCCAAGTCTGTGATTGGCTCAGCCATGAACTTTGAAATATCCACCTGCTCCATTCTGGCTGCGCTCACCTGAGTCTTTAAGCCATTGTAGGTAACAATTCCTGCGGCTACCAAAGTTGATGCTATGTGTTTCAAGCGCTGCTTGGACTGATATTTGTAACTCTGAGTTACCAATACGCAAAAGCGGCTCCAAGGAGCAAGGAAAATGTTTGGAGCCATATTTGTAGAACCGTATATCTAAAATCTAAAAATAGGTAAAAAAAGAATACGTTAATTTTATTGTTATTGGTAAAGATATAAAAATGTGGTTGTCATTCAATGTACAGTTAATTTTTTCCTATTAAAATTTTTAAAAATAAAGTTATTTTTGTTTTATTATAATTACTCTTACCGGTTGAAAACAACTGAATATCTCTTGGTAATCACAATAACATCAAGTACCTGCAAAATAAAAGAAATTATGAATTCAAGTGCCATTGCAATTTTTGAATTTATATAATAATCACGTAAGACACTTAAGGATACTACAACAATTGTAAACAAGAAAAATTATAGGTATTGTTATATTTTGTATTTTTACAAACTCAACATTCAACTGGGAGGAATTATTGTTAAAAATTAATAAAATAATTTGTGACTATAAAAAAAATAAGAGAGAATAAATTCGATGTCACTGTCGCAATTTATTTTGCAAAACGAATAAACTTTCTTAGCAAATAACTTAAATGGTGAAAGAATCAAATTATTTTATAGGTTAGAAAAAAAGTAATTTTCAAAATAGTTGTTGTCTGTTCAATATATTGTGCTTACTTGAGATAACACGTAGAATCAAAAACCGGTCACTTTTTTTTACGGATCATTGACACTGATTCTGACAGCCATCGGAGGTAACACGAATGGCACGTTACACCACACAACATGACCATACATTACTCTTAGGCCCGAGTTCTCATTGGTTGATTTAAGATAAGTGGCGCGAAAATTTAAAAAGATCAAATTAATCAGTGATAAGTTTTATAGCTGTGGATGTCAATCGAAAAATTTGTGTATTACAAAAACAAAGTGCCTCTAGGGGAAAACGTACTAAATTTTTAATTTAAATAAAACACAATAAAATGAATAGAATTTGTTTTTTTTTTTGGTTTGAATAACAATATATTCGTGAAATTTCTAGAAGTTTGAAATGAACTGTCTAACATACAAAATACTAAATAAACATTTTAGTCAAGTAAAAAACTAGGATTACAAATAATGCCAATTTATTTAAACAGTAACATTTCATATACTCTTAAATTACAATTTATTTACAAAAAAACATGTACTTCTTTCTCTCTTTCATTCTGATTTTCTCAATTCTTTTCATATTCACAAAAAATCATATACAGCCAATTAACAATAACACAGGCCTAAAGAAACACTTCATCCAGCATGATTAACTATCGAGTTTATGTATGGGCACATGTGGATCTGGCATCAACGAGTAGAAAAGCAGGTAGGCGCTCGTAGTCTGTGACTTTACTTGGGATTGTGGCACTTCGGCCACTGTATGATCGTCATACTTGAACCACCTGAAAAAAGTCAAATAATTATGTTAATCAGTTTAATGAAATATGAAAACCGATATAATTACATTCATAATAACATTTATATTTTAACTTGTAAATCAACGTTAGTATGAAATTTAATCAACGATAATTAAAGAGCGGTTTAAAGTTAAGTTAATAATGAAAATCAATAACCGAAGTTGCGCACGTAATAAAGTAAATATATGTACGAATTCATAATGATCTTAATTGTGCTCAATTGCATAAATCAAACTAACAATTCGAACCGAATGCAAAATCAATCGAATCCTTTTACATATTAAAAATGAAGAGTAAATAAAAAGAGCAACAAATTCGATTTTACACATTGAGTTGTTTGAAATGATATAAACCATTTAGCATTCAATATGAACTAAACCATTAAGCACATAACGAGTGAGTAAACTAAACAAACGAAATTGACAATTATTCAACAATTTAAGGTAACAAGAATCAACAATGCAGATAAAAAAATAGTACGTTGACTTAATTTGATCTACCAAGTTATCGATTATTGATTAAAAAACAATGCGGGTACACTTTTTATTGACACGAGTTATTTTTGCATGTTGCAAAGTTAAATACACAAGTTTTTAAATAAAAAATTGTTTTACATAACACAGTATGCCATAATGATGATGATACTAACTTGTTTTGAGCATCATTTTTGCAGTACGCAGTGTAATGGCCACCTTCCATTGTCCCTGAGTGATTTGAAGTGGCGTATAAATAGTAAACATAACGTCGGTTATTGTTCGGCACCTCGTCACGAGCAAGGTACGGTTCTAAGTTAAAATCAGTCAGAGGGAAATCCACGACGGTGTTTTTCTTTTCAAGCCAACCGTCGCTCTCGCCAAAACGATTTAAGTGTATCACAATAATTGGCGAGAGTTTCACAAAGTCAAACTTTTTCGTTGCGTCTCGGGGCACTTTGCAGTCTGGGCACTTCCATCCTGAAATACTTTGTGGACTTACGAATCTCTTTATACAATCCTGAAACAAACAAGAAACGTCGCCTTAGAATACTTCAAGTTGGATTAAAGTTTAATTAAATGATCAATTAATTGACACGTCTATTAATCGTATCATCGATTAATTAATTGTATCAATTTATTAATTGACATAGCAATTGATCGATCGATTGGAAAGTTCAATTTAACAGCGGATCACACATTTTATCATACAAATGAAATTAGTTTATGAAACCGACTTACATCAAGTGTGCATTTTGAAGACTGTGACAAAGACATGGTAAGACTGTTGAAAATCTCATATGTCGTGCTATTGTTTTCGCACGTACCGCAACATACTGTGGACCTTAATTGACCAAAAAAACAATTGGGATATCACAGAGCTTTGGTTGAACGTGGCTTTGTTCCATTCTTTCTCCGCGTTCGTCAAACTTAATATCTTTTTTAGTGAATCCTGAAAAAATGAAAAACAATTTTATAACTCAATTAAATATCCTTTCTGAATCAAAATAAATTAATCAAAGTGAAAAAAGTAACAAAAAATTGTTTATTCAAAACTCATTTGAAAATTTAAATGAAAATGTTCAACTACAATTGTTTCAATATTACGACTGTTAAATGCAACTCGAAAACTGTTATTAAAACTGAACTACTACTAAATTGCAGTGTGAAATAATGAAACAGACGGTATTCTGTTATCTCAATGACAGAACTTGATTAGTCATGAAAAAATTGGTATTTAAAACAGCATCTGAGAAATGACATTTAAATTTAAACTGTGCATGTTCCAGACATACTAGATAAAACACATTTAGCTTTCAAATACCTTTTTCAAATCGTTGTGCATCCAGTCTAATAAAAAAGTTAAGAACTCGTGGGAATCTTGCTGGTCGTGGCTCTCGAATTGCAACTTGTATTGGCCTATGACAGTCTACAAAATAACGTACCGAATTAAAAACCAGTTTATTCTTTCAAAAATACCTTGGCATTGTTTCATCATAATTGAGTTCATAACAAATTGTTCTTTAATTTCCAACTTGCAATTTATGTCAACGTTTTTGCAATCACAATCCTTATCAGTTATTGGGACCAGACAAAAAAAATCATTACCACAATTAAAAAGTATTTAACATTTTAACATAATTTCATAATATCATAAAGATAAAAATGTAATTACTTTGAGGTCTCTCGGTGTAATACTTTTATAGTGTCCCCACCAAAGTGCTTTGATGACCTGCGCCACTTCCTCGGCCACTTGGCCCTGCACCCCATTTCTGTTTGTTCGTTCATTTAAATCATTCGAATGTTTATTTTCGTTAAAATATTTCGCTAGAGTCACTGTATTACTCAGGCATTGGATAATACTGTTCATGTAGCACGAGTTTCCAAGATTCTTCAGGCCCGTGATTCCTGGATGCTAAAATAAGAAGGAAAAACAAAAGGAAATTAATAATTTGCAAATTAAATAATATCATTGACGTCAATTCAATTTTTTGTCAAACGATGTTTTGTTTAATGCCTTGCTAGTAATGAAAGATCACCTTCTTGAAAAAAACGCTTATATTTCGTGGGAAAATTTTTCTTTTAACATACACCATTCCACGGAAGGAATAACTGCGACTTCACGCGTCAGGACAGTCAGGACATTGTTCGGTGATTGAAAATTCAAGGTCGACGGACGCCCGGGATCGCAAAATCGCGAATCGTAAAAAAACCACCGGGACACATTGAGCGTCTAGAGTTCAAGAATTGACTAACGATTGTTTGCGACGGTCAACATTAAACTCCGGTCCTTGGATTGGATCGGATTGAGAAACCTCAGAACTCGCCGTCAGTGTTTTGATGTATGTATATTCGAAGACGTTTTGTACTCCATCAGCGGCAATTAGTTCAAGCATTATTTGTCTATTTTAAAACAGGGATGACGTTTTTTTTCCGTCATTCTTTTATTAGTTTACGTACGAACTGTTTATTCATTCATTAGCAATTTGTTTGTACAAGTTTAATTAACTGACAAGTTCTTATTTTTGGAATTTTTTTGTTTTAATGAATACAAAGTTCGAAAAACAAAAATTTTTTTTATTGTTTATATGTTCGCTATGTTTTTTAATCGAAAAATATCAGAAAAAGTGCAATAACACAATTGATGAAAAAAAAAAATTAAAAAGTAAATTTTTGCTAATTACATAACAAATGATTACAGCTCGACGACAATGAACATTTCAGCGAAGCTGCTCGTACAAACAACTTTGCATTTTTTACTTTTTTTCATCCGAATGATGTTTACCAACATTCCATTCTTCAATTTTAGCTTCACACTTAAATTTTAATCGAATTAAGCCAGTTAAATTCTTAATTTACTTACTAGAACAAAAATTTTTTTCTATTTATGTGATTTATTATTGACATTTATTTCTCACCATTCGATTTAAAAAAACATTAAATTTGATTAAAATATTATGTACAGTTATTCGATTCTTTCATTTGTTTGTTCGTCTGAATATAGAATTTGACTGATTAACATAATTTGTTATCAACGCGAGTAAAAATTTCAATTATTCGTGAGTTAGTAATTTGTACAAGCACACGTGTTTTTTTATAAATCGTGTCAATACCGTGTGTCCCGATTCATTTTTCGGCGGACATTTTTTTTCGCACTGTCTAAAGTCTGTTCAATTAAATTGTTTTAAATGTGTCAAAGTGTCAGAGAATACAAGAGTATTGGTAATCAATTGCTTTTTAGAGATATGATTTAAAAGCTTCGATTGGAATTTGATAAAATTCTTTGATCGTGTTATTAAAAATTCTCCAAACAAATTTCATGAAACTTTGTTGCATTACAAAAAATTATATTCAATTAATTTTTATGATTGAAAAACATCGGTCCACATTTGTTGAACAAAATTTCCATAAAATTGTAAATTTGTTACAAAAATGTTAACGGTTAAAATGCACTAATGAATGAAAAAATATATGAAATAACTTACGGGATTACTTTTGTCAACAACATTGTAAAATTTAATTTGCACCATTTTGACAAAATTTTTTGTAGAAAAAGTGAACGAAGTGTGTGCGGGGAAGTTGAGTGCCGTCAGGCGACTGATAGCAGGCAACACGATTATCAATTCATCGGGCGTGCAATCACGTGAAATGTATCAGCCTGGTATCTAACTTGATATTAAGGCTTGATATCGAGACTTTGAAGGTGTGCGCGCATTTTTTTGTTTACTTGTTAATTTCCTTATCTCCATTTTTCCAATATTTCCGCTATTATAATTTTACTATAGCACCGAATTTAATTTGTTTATTTGTTTTTTATTTATTCTACCTAATCAACTAACAAAAAAATTACAAACAAAACAAATAACAAAGCATAAAAAAAAAATAAAAAAAATTGAAAAAGAAAATTTGGGTAACTGGCAATTGCTCTATTGTAATGCCCAAATTTATACGAACACAACTGGTCCGGTTAACAGGTTCCATACGAGAATTCCGTTCCGTGGCGCTCATTGTTAGGCGACGATTTTCAGCATGTTGATTGTGCTGGTTCAAACTTGACGGTTTTGATGACCGGTCCACCTGAGGTACCTGGTGCGATTTGATCTAATTTTAAATGAGAACAAAAATAACTGTCAATATTTAATTGAATAAAGGTGTAGAATACAAAAAACGTTCTTATAATTATGATTGTATGACTATTTTATTTCTTAATGCGAAATGATGAAAAAAAACACAAATAAAGAATGAGATGAGATATTTACTTGATCAGTCCTGAGCTTCTTTACCTGCGCTAAATTCGGACTGGAATGAGACCGTTTGATGCCAGGATTACCACCAGAGTAGCCATCGGACTTCAGAGGTTCCGTGTGAATTCCTTCCAATTCTCTGTAACAAAATCAGTCAAGTAAACAAATTCTAAATTTAGTCAAATTATATAAAAATTATGTTAAATATACTTGAGTAATTTATCTCGTTTAATTTCCAACAGGCGGATTTTGGTAGTCAACTCTCCGATCTTAAGTTCCAGCTGGTCCTGTTTCTTTCTTTCAATGTCTAATAATGATTTAATTGCAGTTAGTTTTTTGGTCTCCTGACGGTGTTTCTCAAGTTCTGCGTTCTGAAAATAAATTTTGAAAATTTCATTCATGAACATAACACACAAACATAACACAAAATGAACATAAAATAGAAAAAAATTGAAACGAAAAATTTTATATACCATTGATCGTTCTTCAGCCAGACCTTCTTGCAGTTCTCTATCGCGTTTCAGGACATCAAAGTCGCGTGCACTAGCAAGTAGAGATTCTTCCCGGTCAACATTTCTTTCCATCAGCTGATGATACTTTTTCAAAAATGCTAAAAATTCAGTTAGTTTCTTTATTCGTGGAGTAATTTCGAAACTAGGCTTGCTGCTGCGATCCACCGCCGGTTTCCTTTCTATGGCAATCTTCTCGTCATCTCTTAACACACTGTTCGAAGTGATTCGAGGAATATTCCCTTGCAAAATAGATCTTGGTTGATCCAAACCCAATTTGGTTTTGTTACCTTGCAAAATTGATCTTGGTTTCGGGCGGTCAAGGTTGCTATAATGAAAAACATTCAATTACAAAAATGTCTATAGAAAAAATTGTTAAATAAATTATAACCAATCAAAAAAGTACTTTGTAATTTTTGGAATAGGACTGAACTTCAAAGTTTCGTGGTTTTGACTTTTGTCAATGCTGAGGCCGTTGGCAATTTCGTTGTCAAAATTGTATTCAACATTATTTAGCATGTCATTGATGGCATTTCTATCATTATTTCGTAAAGTAATATTTACACCATTGTCCACTGTGTGGGCAGGATAGGTGTGCAACCATTGGTCAAATCCACCCTCGAGGGCAGTTATCCTCCCATGTTTTATATTCCAATCCCAAGATTTAAAACTATTAAACATAGCTTTCACATTTGAACTATTACTTGACGTTTCATCCACTATCACAATCGTGTCAACGTGTTCTCTGTCTCGTTCATGAAACAAGATCTTGTCACTTCCTTTTAAAGATCTTTCTATAGTAATTGGTATTTTTATCACACCATTAGGACTCCTTAAGAAGAAAAAAGAACGATAAACATTAATTAATATAAATATTCATGTTCCATTTCTGTTACATCAAAATTCGTATTTACCTATCGCTGAATATCTCCGGGGGAATGTTGATATATTTCTCAGCAACCAAATGTCTCATAGTAAACATTTTCGCTGGTCGTATATCGATGATCAAAGTTCGATTGCCTTTGTTTTTAATGAGACTGAACAACTCTGTGGCCTTAATACTTTCAAGCTCGTGAGAAGCTGGCTCATCCGTCGGTGTTTCTGGCAAGTATCGTGAAACGTCATCGATTTGCATTTCGTCTACCGAGTTTGTCAATTCCTTTGTGCCAATGTACTTAAATTCATCGGTTATTATTTCGTTGAGCGCCCTCAGTTCTCTTTTTGCCGTTTCAATCTAAAATACACCGAACGAACATGACGTCAAAATGACCATAACAAGCACCATAAAACCAGACTAATAGATTCACAATGCGTAAACTCTTACATCCTCTGTCTTAATCAAGTTAATGTCATATTGGGGGTTGTACTTTTTGTTCGTCTTTTTGATGCTTTTCAGCCAGTCGTAACAATTAATATACTTAGCAAATGTAACGTACGAATCGTGGTACATCTTTTTCGCTTTGAGTTCCTTAGCCCTCTCCAAAATTTTGGGCATTCTTTTATACACATCCGGTACATTTTTACATCTAAAATCTATCATCGCTTTCAACTTCAGCTCTATTAACTTCTCCTGCGACATCTTATCTGTAAATTAAAACAAACGTTATAAATCTGACCTTTAATTGCAATCTTTCAAATGTTAAATTTCAAATCAATTAAAATCATAATAATACTAATGATAATAGTAACAATAATTAACGAGAATAAATTGAACAAATATAAATAAATTAAAATCATAGTCATAGTCAAATAGGCACATTGTTGATGTGCCTATGATCTATCAAATTGCATCTGTCAAATGTCAAATATTTGGACGTGATAAAAATTCAGAATTTGGTAGTCCCATTTGAAAGATTCATCAAGTTTGATTACACACTCAGTCTTAGACACAATAGCACATGTTAAAATTAATAGATTGACACTCAGACACAACTGCAAATGCCAAGCGAATTAAAAATAATTTATGCAAAAAAGTTCCAGCCCCATAACCTCTACTGGAGCAAAGTTAAGATTACGCGGCCAAACCCAGTTAAACTACAGGCAAAAAGACAACAACGAAAGTCTTGAACAAATGCAGTGATTGTCGAGTAGTTGTTATGTTTGGGTGTGATCTGTTTTTATACCTGACGTAAAAACGACGTTTATTAGAAAAACTGGAAAAATGAAGTAACGATAGTTTAATTCTTATCATCTAGAAAGTAGACCTAGTAGACCCGACGTGGATGATGGAGATTCCTTGATTACTCTGGAGGTTCCAATAAGCGACTGTGGATGGCGCTGATGGTGCAGAAGGTTAGTTCAAATTCATCATTCATCAATCATCATCATTAAAAAAAACAGGGAAAATAAATAATCATTGTTGAATATTCATTGTTGACGTAAATAAAAAAACAGTTTACATCATCGTTTCTTGCAATCGATGTATTTTTACCAAAATCTAATTGTAATTTGAAAAAGAATTGTTCAACATAAATATTACAAATGAACAAATTTAAATGAGAATTGTCATCGGAGCGGATTTGATTATTTCGCACGAGTTAAAAATTATATTAACGAACAATTATCAACAATCAGTTGGTCTCTCACTTTTGCTTCTCAATTAAGCGTTATTGATGCTCGCGAAATGCGTCGGGCGAATTAAAACAGCGCGGCGGAGCGCCACTCGACGGAAAACAAACAAAAAAGACTGAAAAAAAAGACCAAACGTCACTTGAACGAAAGTCTCGCTCAAGTTGGATCGCGCTGTGCGTGACAGGAGCATCGCGAAACGTAAGTAGAACGATACTATCAAAACATAATGTATCGATTTGCACTTGGTCGCCCGAATCCTAACCTCATTTAAAAGCCCTCGCAAAAAACGTTTGACAGATGCCCTCCGACCTAACCTCAAAGCCAAAACGTCTTCGATGACGGTTCGCACGATTGCACGTCGTTTGGATGCGTTTCGTAACGATCTGAGTGACGCATCAAAACAATCACCTATGCGGTACCTCCACGTTTCTGTTTTGTCATGTAAACAGTGATTTGACGTGACAGTTCGGTAGTGAAAAATGTTGCAAATTACAGTTCAGTACTTTTTGTTATCATTATGTATTCTGTTTTATTTCTGTTTCATTTACGTTCCCTCACCTTGATTGACTTTTTGATTACCCATCAAAGAATATAATCTTGCTTTCGATTAAAAATAACAACTGTTGATGTTTCATTGACAATTAAAGGTACGTTTTTTCTTTCGCTTTGCAGTATCTGCGTGCCATGTAACACGAAGTCGACCGCACTTTGAGCCAATGTCCAAAACACAGTGACGGAGAAAAAAATCATCATGGACAATTATTACGATGTTCTGCAGTCAATGTCACTGGTTTCTGTCATTGACTTGGTGATGCGCATTCCACCGCTGTTCGTCATTGACGAGCTGCTGCGCATCAACCTGGGACTGCCGTCGAAGGATCCCGCACTCGACGAAGGTCTTGTAGATCAACAATTTTGCAACATCACCGAGACGATTGTAGCGAACACAACATCATCGGCTTTTTTAGCTTGCGAGGGATGTGACAGCTACGCTACGATAACACTTGTCTTCTTAGCGAATGCGTCGGGTAAAAAAATGTTTTTTCAAAAATTCCACTTTCGATTTTTGAAAGTCACAATTTGATTTAAATTTATAATCAACTTTTGTCGTGAGCAAGGAATTGATTCGATAAAAAAAATCAGAAAAAATAAATAGAACTCTGCAATGTTTTAGATTCACAAATATAATGAGTTTGAGTCACTGCTTCTTAAAAAAGGTCAAGCTTCATTGTATATTTTTGAACACACGATAACCAAATTTTTAAACAAATATTAAGATTTTTGAAAGGTTTGAAAAAAAGTTCAGAATAATCATTTTTTATTTTTGTATTCATGATCTTGGAAACATTCTAATTTTCTTATTTTTAGAATTAATTCTTATTTTGTTTCATTTTGTTTTTTATTTAATTAATGAATTGAATATGTTTCAGTATGTTTAGCAGCGTTGGTAATGTTCATGTTGGAAACCAGGCACTTGCTCACGGTTTACGTATACCTGATATCATTCGGAACAATATTCGTATCCTACTGGGCGAACATCGCGACGATGAAAGTGGTGCTAGCGTTTACAGAGAAGCATAACACAACGGTTCTCGAAGCCCTTCTGAACCAAAACATCGGACAAATCCTGGAATTTAAACCAGGAATAACAGTACTCCAGAATGTGGTCTTACAAGCCATGTTGGGACTTTATTTTTGCTACACCCACCTTTATTACAAAGATTCTTTTCTACAGAATCTTGTTCTCACGAGTTTTCTCTTCCCCCCTGGTTTCGCACTTAATCAAATGGTAAGATTTTATTAAATTCAAATTTAAACTCATCACAATAATTTGAGCAAGTAAATAATCCAACGTTTTCTATTTCCAGGCGTCATACCAACAAATCATTGCAGTTTTTTCTGCATTTTTCCAACTAGTCATCTTTAAATTTGATCTCTGGTTAGTACCGCCTGATTTTCATTAGCTATAATTAAAGTTATTAGAATAAACGAGAAAGCTAATCTCAAACAAAATTTTACAGGAAAAGTTTTCCAGAAATGAGAGATATCATCTATTTTGGTTATCGATATGCCCGAACCTTTATTAGCAACTACGGTTTGAGTCCCCTGATTGAGACCGAGTGGAGCCGTTTGAAAGTGCCACGTGTACTCCGAGTATTTTGGTTACTCAGAGTAGCCGAGCAGCTGGTACGAATGCTGAGTACGCACTACTCCGAAGAAACCTTCGCATACTACACGATGTTACGCAACCTGATGGTGAATGGCTGCGAAACTTTACCAGCGCTTCTGGGAATGACGAGCGTGGTGTCGTTCATGTGCCATTACATCGGCTGCTTCTTTCAGTGGGTGTTACTCACTGACGACGAAGACGAGAAGAGTTTCGGCACCATCTCTGCGGTGTTGTTTTACATCCTTGCTCTTCAAACTGGGCTCACTGGGCTTGATCACGAAAAGCGCTTTGTGCGACTTTGTAAAAACTTCTGTCTTCTCGTCACTGCGGTCCTGCACTTCGTGCACAATCTCGTGAACCCACTTCTGATGTCCCTGAGTGCGTCGCACAACCCGGCACTCCACAGGCATCTTAGAGCTCTTGCTGTTTGTGGATTTTTAATCATCTTTGCTAGTTCGCTGTTGGGTTTTCTTTGGACTCATTTTACTATTAGCACTTGGCTTTTTGCTGTTTCCGTTTTTAGTATCGAGGTCATCGTTAAGGTCAGTAAAATAACATGTATAATTTCTAATATAACTGACGTTTTAAAAACTTTCACTCGTATTCAAATGATTTATTTTTTATATTTCAGGTTCTCGTCTCCCTGGCCATTTACTCTCTGTTTCTCTTCGTTGCCTACAGGAGTACTTTCTGGGAGCAGTTGGATGACTGCGTCTACTTTATCCGTTCTTTCGGTAACACTGTCGAATTTGCTTTCGGGATAATGCTTTTCATAAACGGTTCTTGGATCTTGTTGTTCGAGTCCGGTGGCGCAATCAGAGCAGTGATGATGTGTATTCACGCGTATTTCAATCTTTGGTGTGAAGCTCGAGCTGGCTGGAACGTCTTCATGAAGCGACGCAGCGCTGTCAATAAGATCAACTCGTTACCAGAAGCTGAACCCGAACAACTAAGAAGTCACGACGACGTGTGTGCCATCTGCTACCAAGAGATGTGCCATGCAAAAATCACAAAATGCAATCATTTCTTCCACGCGGTTTGTTTGCGTAAGTGGCTTTATGTCCAGGACCGGTGTCCCTTGTGTCATGATATCCTCTACAAAGTGGAAACGCCGGAAAAATATGCGGAAAGCGCCGATGAGCAACAACCCGTTCAGGTTGAAGAACAGGTCGAGGATTGGCTGGCTGACAGGTGAAAATCGGCCGAATGCTGATAGCGACGTCTTTAAAGACGGTCCTTCGGTACCACTCAAGTTTTTAACATTCCCGTTGCGCCGGCTGAGAAGAAAATCAAAGCTGTAGTAAAACAGATGGCGCTACGAAATTTGATTCGGATGAGAAAAAAACGATGTTTTTTTTAGATGGCGCTTTTTTGCAGATATTTATCAATCAGATGCTGTGACATTGGTTTTCAAATTACCAATAATAAGTGGATTTATCTAAATGATTTTGAGTGATTTTTTTTTATTTCTCACTTGTACATTGGAAATTTGAAATTTTTTCTTGCCTTATAAGGATAGGGTTTATTGAATTTTTTTAGTTCACCTTTCTCTCGCTTATTTTTTGTGTCTTTATGAATTGTCTCCGGAAAATAAGTCTGACAATTGTGGGGATAAAGTGGGACGAACAAAAAATGTTTGTGATTTAACATGCGATCTGTGCTTCCAAACTGTGAGGATTTCGATGCTTCAGTGACTTTATAAAATTTGAACGCCGCAAATATCGTATCCATGCGCTGCTAATTCGTAGACTTGAAAACCAAATATTGACAAATTGTTAACATAGACTTAGCCCTGATATGGTGAAGATTAATTATTCACCTGTGATTACTCGTTTAAAGTATAAAATTTCTTTTTTTTACAACAAATGCTAAAAAGACAACAAAAAGTAATTACGAGTAATTCTAATCAATTTTCGATCAGAAGATATAAGAAAATAAAAAATGTTTCAAACACATGAAAAGAAATGCGACATTTTTACTTCGCGATGAGTTTGTATCGGTCGGGCACTCGTGTTTTTGTTCATCAACTTCCATTATGATATTCCAAAGCTGTACTTTTTGATTCCCTGTTTTGACTGTACAACCGCAAATTAATCAATGTGATAATCGTCTATTTATTTCCGACTTCAGAATTATAGAAGTGAATTGTTAAAGCGAAGGAACGGAGAAAGTATAAACGATAAGTCGTAGAGGGAGAATAAAACTAATTGTAAGATGTACAATATTCACTTATTAGCCATTAGTACAACAATTCAAAATTGAACATTTTTTTTATTTTAACGATTCGCGTCTGTAAATAATTTATTTTTAAGATTCCCAGCTCATTGTATGTATAAATATATATCATTTGTATATAAATATATATATTTACATATATTTATTATTATAGTCGTAAATCGAAATGTGGTGCGTAAATTTAATCCTTGAATCCTTCAGTTTAGCCAAAGAATGTTCTTTCTTTTCGATTTAAGGTACCTTGGATAATAGTTGTTTTGGAATTTTCTTTTTTTTCTGAAAACTATTTTTATAATTGATAAACTATAATGTGATGAAAAGATATGATCATATCCATCTTTTGTGATAAAATGAATTGACAAAAATTGGCTTTGAGGATTCGTTGGACAAAGTTATGTATCCGAAGAACCCAAGAATTGTTTGCATTGTAAATATAAAAAAGAATCTTATCATACAAAACTTATGGGCTACGAATTTCAAACGATTAGTGATTGTACCCCGTTGGGCAATTGTAATTTTGTTGCACTTTGAAACGATTAATGTCATATTTTGTTACACATTAACACAAACAAAATTGTCCAATAAATGTTATATTTTATAAACCACGCCTTTTATATTCAATCAAATACGTGCAAACTTGTTTTCTTTTTTATAATTTATCTAAATTCCACTGACCCTGAAATAGATCATGGAACTTTTGATTTTTTTCGTAATTCACACTATAAACATTGGAAACCTTAAAAAAACTGTAAAATTATTTATAGTATTTGTATCAAAAAGACTGCTGTACTGTTCAAAAATAACTACATTTCCTCGTATTTTTAAACTATTCACAAATTTAACAAACAAAAACTTGTTCATGTATCCAATCGACAAAACATTATTGAATATAAAATAAAAGTTAAATTTCTTTCGATAGGTTTGAAAGTAGAACCAAAATTTGCATGATTCCTCATTTTATTCAAATGTTTCTTATACTCTATTACCAAAGCTGTGTGAGAACATTGTAACCGGATTGCCACACAGATTTCTAAACATCTGAAAATCCGAAGAAGGTGTCTCTTCTTTGGGTAACATCCCGCAGTTTCGACGAATTTATATGCTGTCGATTTGCGTGTCAATGAGAAAGGCGCGAGCACGGCCTTCTGATTGCGAAACCGCGTTTTCGGGCCGCACGCGGAAGATCCTCTCTCTTTCTTCCCGCCGCTTTTCCCTTTCTATTTCTTCGCTCCAACGTCGTTTTGCCGCGAGAACTCGCGTCCAGTCGAGTGCGCGTCATCGTTGAGTGTGAACCTCTTAGCGTGATTCCTTGGCTTGGACCAAACCGTCGCATCTTTTGACACTCAGTAAGTGAATACATTTTTTCAAACCTCGCCCTTCCCGACCTTTCATTTTACGAAACAATTGGCATCAAATTCAACGCAAAATGTTTAACTTCGTTTTGTAAATTATTGTTGCATTATTGCGACACTTAGCTATGATATTAAAGGTAGAGCAGAGTTAGAACCGGAGTAATGTACACTCGGATATTTAACTTTTCTTCTATTATAAAAGAAGACAAAATCTTCACAAATTTGTTTTCAACTTTGCATTGAAAACTATAAAATAAAAAAGGTAAAAAGATTAGAAAAAGAGATAAGAGCAAATCCGTCATAAATTAATTTATCGCGACAGTCAAACCATTTTTGTTAATAACAATGCTTAAACAACCGAACCAACGAGAAAAATGTGATACAGAAATTGAACGAAAATTGAATGCTAAGTTAAATTTAAAATCAAAAGTCATTTTAACAAACACAAATGTTTGCTTGAAGATTATCCAAAATAACTCGAAGTAAAATCAACACTACGTCGTGATTTCCAGATAGAAAAAAAAATAAAAACATAATCGTAATTTTTTTCTCATTAAAAAGAGCCTTTGAAGATTGGTCAAGTTCTTGCGGAGTGATTGAGGTGTTAATAATGACGAGTGCTTGCAATTGTCATGCTCACTGGACGTCCCCCATCTGAGAAGCACGTGCACATGTGCGCCTTTGAGTCACGAGGATTATGTAAACCCAACGATCACACTTTTCTGACAAAATTTGTGCAGCCTATTAATTATTCACTCAAAATGTCACATTTTACTAAAAAAAATAATGATAATCACTCGTTACAAAGTAAATTTGAACACTTTCTAAAAACTAATAATAAAATTTGAAAACCAAACAATTTGTTTTTCTGAAAAACTAATGCCATATCAATTTTGACAAATTTTTCGCGTTTCAAATCTGCAGTTGCAACATTTCAAAGCTGTTATGTTTTCAATTTAAAAATAGAGTTCTTTGATTGAGTCATTAAAACAAAAATAAGAGTTGTATTCTATAAACCTGTTTGGTACAAAATGTAATATTAAACCTAATTAACTCAGCGAACTAAAAAGGCGGTACAATTTTTTAATTGCACAAAAAGATTGTTTTAAGACGCGTTGCGAAAATAATGCATAGCACAAGTTGAGAAAACACTTGTATCAGTTTGTTCTTGGAATTCATGATTCTTGCCATTACACTCAACTTTACGACACTGCGATGCCGCACTTTTCATTAACCAAACTGTAGCCTTCTTCACTCGAATTTCCCAATTTCAAACTCAAACAGAATTGAACGAAACAACTCGAACCAATTGGCACTGTAAATTTCCTCTGATGTTTGAAATAATTTTCTGTTAGATAAGACATTTTTTTTCGTTACAAAATTTCCCACTGATATAGCTGTAAGAAATCAAGTCGTAAAGTCAATTGATTGATTAGTCGGTTTTTACATGCGGTTTCGAGGTATCAATAAATATTTTTTCTATTTTTTTGTTTGCATTAGTTATAAGTTGACTTTTTTCTTTGATACTAATTGTATTCTAACAGTTAGTTGGGTTGGGAATCTGACACAATTCTGGCAGCTTGCCTGATGTGATTTTTTGTAAAGCACGTTTTATTGGCACAGACTTAGAGTTATCAAAGTTAGGTGATATCGAATAATTTGATTGTATATTTTGAAATGTTTCGTTAGTGTTAACATTATATCCAATCAAAATGAAAATGATTGATCGTTTTTGATCGTTGGGGGGTATCATTAATGTTGTATGCCATAAACTCTGTTTATAAATCCGTGATCATAAACGTTAAGTTAATAAATCTTAAATTTTGACAAAAGATGGATTATCAAAGTGATGTATGTCTTTTGATTTCACTCATAAAGCATTAAGGAGTGTGAAAACGATAATCATAGATGTTAATATGAAATTGAAAAAAAAAATTGATTACAAATTTGTTCAAAAAGTGATGCTTTATTTTGAAACAAGTTAGATGGTAAATTTTTTAATTTAACCACCATATACCATTTTAGGAATGTGAACAAATAGTTAGAAAACAAAAAATATTGCTTTTTGAGCTGCGAAGTTGTTAGTAAAATCAAATTAGCCTACCACGACTGAAATTTGTTGGCGAATGAAAATCGCGCGCCAAAAGTTGTGCGTTAAATATTGCATCCCCTCTAATGATCCGCCCCACCCCCGGCTACCGGAAGACCCTGAGATGACATCTGCCAAATATGGGAGACGGGTGGCAAGCCAGGCAATCAATCGATCTAATAAATCATCGTCGGACAATGCAAAATAACAAGCGACCAAAAAAGCATTTGTTTGCCGATCGCGAGCCCCACCCCCTGGTGATTTTTGCACTCAACCAATCATCGATTGGATCTGAGCCAGGGTAATTAGAAATGCGGAATGAAGCAGACCCATTTCCTGATATGAACCACAGTTAAGACGAACCGAATTGTCAGTCGCGCATCAACTCTCGCCGAGTTTACGACGAACCCTTTTCATTGCTTCCGAGTCGAGCGAAAACGAACCCCAGTAGTCGAGATGTGGAAATACGTGAAAGAAACTCCGGTCACGTCCTACGAGTACAAACACGAGTACTACCATGAGGAAAGGACCAGGACGTACCCTTCGAAGCCCTACACCGTGACGACCTACAAGACCTACTGGAGCCCTCCGTCCATCCTGCCCCCTGTTATCCCATCTCTTCCGCCTCTTCGTCCATGGAAGAAGGTTCTGTTCCCGAGTACCAGTGAGATAACATTTTTTATTTCAAATACATACTTTAAACATTTTCTCAAAATAAACATTTTAGTTAGAAACAATTTTATATCAAACTTGATTGTTTCTTTAACTTTCAATCATTACTTTTGAGATGATTCACAACTTAATCTCGTTTTGTTTTTCTTGTACTTGTCTATGCGTAGTTAGATCTATCTTCGTTGCACCTATACAAAATTCATGCATGAACTGAAACTCATAAAAATTCTCATTCTAACAATGGTATCAATTTTTTATCTAGAAAAAATTGTTAATTGGAATGAAAAAATTGCATCGTTTTATCAATTTTGATATTGTTTGAATTGACTAAACCCTTATCGAAATCTCTCAGAGTGAATGGAAGATAAAATTTATTGATTAGTGTGATTTTTCTCTTGAAAATACACTCAAAATATTTGATCAAACATTTCTGATCAAAAGGTTTTCCAAACATATTTTCATAGCAACGGTATTTTATGTTATGTACTATTATTGAATATTGGAGTAAAGAATTGGACAAATTATTATTGGCAGGTTTCAAATATCATTTATGGCTAAATATTTCTTGTACTTGATTATCTTCCATATGCTGTTCATGGAAAAGTCATTCAAAAAGTAGTTCATGAATACATTCCTGAAACAGCAAAATTTATGATTTTTAATTTTGTAATATTTTTTAACGATATAAAAAACGACCGTAGAAATTTTTAAGGAAGAAAAAAAAACGAGAACAAATTTTAAAAAAATTTCAATGGCCAACAACCAAATTTGTCATTGTGTGGTCATCAATCTCAAAAGTTTCAAAAAAAAACTATAATCCCGTTCTTATGGGAAGATTAAAGAACATTTTATATGCGATACTTGGAAAAGTTTACCACATATGGTACCTTAGAAAACGACGAAATGTCATAACGATTTCCCTTTCCATTTTCTTAAAATTTCATCTTGGCTTCAACTTTATTGTCGAAATGCCAAAAATTAAAATATTAAAATTAATAATATCCATCGGCAGGGCGCTAATGAATTTTGGCGCAAATTTTTGTTATCATTATCAACTTCCTTCAAATGGTATAGTCAATAAGGAAATTATTCACGACTTACATTTCACAAAAATAACGCACCGATGAAAAATTAATTTTCACCGCACAAAATAGGCGAAAACCCTGAAAATGTCAAACCGCAAACACAATAAGTTTCGGTTGCAATTGTTATCGTTGCAAACAAAAAGTCTACGGTTTAATTCAAGGACGTGCCTTTTGTAAACAGAGATGATGTTCCCCGCGAATTAGATTCGGATTAAATTGATCGATACATCTTTCATTCGTGACAATCGGTGGTAAAAATAGCGTCGTTCCTCGATAATGATTCACTAGCGAGGATCTCCGCTTCTAATTATAAAACTTTAATTTTATTATGTTAATTGTGATACCTGACAATATATATCGGTTATGTAAATAAACTCGATGATTCATTTGATATCGATTCCGTATCGTTAGATTATATGTTAACATCGTGTACTAATCAAAAAATTGAATTATGTATAAAAACCAACTTGAAATCAAAAGACATTATCTTTTACATGATTATCCATCATTTTTTCATTCATTTCGATTGTATTCAAATTAAAAAAACAGAAGTTGATGTAAAAAATGAAAAAACTGAAGAAAAAAAGAACAGAGGAAACGATAAGAGAAAACCTAACAGTTTTCTTTGTTTACATTACACTGTTTACTTTCAATTGTAAACAAAAACAGCTTTCGAAATGAAAGAAACGAAACAAAAAACCGTTGGCCGAATAACGACGACTTTCACGCGTGGCCGCGCTTGGTTGCGCGCACGTGTGCGATATGCAGGCCCGTTCGCGAATCCTTGACTTCCGGGGCCCGACGCGAAATCGGTTCTGCTCGTTTTTCAAGTTAAAGGCCACCGCGCGCGAAATAAACATCATGCGCGCACGCGACAGACCCACGCCGTGCATCGAAATTGTCTCAAGGTTCCACTACGCGCGCCAATATTATGCAAATTGAATACGTCATTATGCAATGGACGCGACAATTTTATGACGCCATACAATTTTATAAATCTTCATCTTTTTCAACGCTCCATGAATTTCCGTTACAATTGCGATGTCAACCGCGTTCTCATTCATTGTTACACCAAATTTCGGTTGTTTATTTTTAGTTCGTAATTTATGTAATAATGAATGCACATAACAAAAAAGATGAAAAGTAAAGTTTCGTTCTGTTTGCAGTTGAAAAAAATTATGAACAAAGTTTCAAAATTGATTTGGAATGAAAAAAAGTTGCGTTTCTGAGCTGTGAATTTGAAAATTGATGTTGAAGTATAAAATCATGTAATTCTCACAAGAGACACACGTGGCAATCAATGGGATAATGACTGGCGCCGAATTTGGCAATTTCAATTGCGTTATTCAACACGCGTGATTAATATCCACGCGATGCACTTCACAATATTCAAATTTCAACGCGCTTTTGGATGATTTATTTATGGTAAATTATGTAAGTGCGCAATCCGTCTGTAAAAATTGTCGCGTTTGATGTAACAGCTGCAAATTTGGATGTTTCGCTTAAGCCGCTCTGTTTATTGATTAATTTTCATTCAAATCAATTTAAATTGTTGATTAAAAATTAATCACGGTATTGTTCGGTCTTAGTTTCTAAACACAGTCCTTTTTTTTCAATTTGTCGCTCACTGTTAAGGTTACACCTTATAGCAACACAAAAAATCGTTACAATTGTTGACAATTTAGACGTCAGTTATTTTTAGCAACCGTTTTTCGTGCAGAATCATTCGTTAGAGTTAATTCGTTCGATTATTACTAATTGAATCTGTTTGCTGCATTAGTAAAAGGAGGCTTGCAATTCAGAAGAAATGCGGTCATCGTTTGCTCCGCGCCAGACCCTTTGCGATGCAAAGGGCCCGTAACGGATTCGTGAAACGAATCAAGTTGACTCAGCGTTGACCTTGGAGTGGGCGCGCGATTAAAACCGTTGCTTTTTTTTATCGCGCTTTTTATAAAAAAACATCCTTCTCCAATTATAATTTTTATCAATTAAGTAGTTGAATGTTAATGATTTAAATGAAGATGCAATTAATATTATTATTCAATACTCGGTATTTCTAAGGCAAAAATAGAACGCTCAATTTGAATTTTTTAAAAAAGAATTCTTTGACAATTTTAAACATCAGGTTGCTGTTTTAAATTTGGTTTATCTCATTTTTGAAAATATGCATAAATAACAATAATATTTTGATTGAATGAAATTTTAATTGTTAATATTTTGTTTATTTTAATTGAATAAAAAGTTTGTGTGAAAAGGAGGTTAGAATTTTTGGCGGGAATCGCGTCATTTGGCTCGCGAGACAACGCTGTAGATCAGCAAAGTCAACGGTGAAACAAGATACACGGCGATACAATCGGGCATTACTTGGAGCTGCCATGTGAACTCGATCGTTTTACTTTATCGCCACGAGTTTCACGACTTTGATCGGTACAAAGTTTGTCCTTTCTACCTTCCAACTTGCAAAGACTGGGAAAACCCAAACGAGACAATGTTTGCATTTCCAACCGAACGACCTTCGCGTCAACGAATTTCTCCAAACACATTATTTTTGGCTGAATAAAAAACAAATAAAATTGGAAATTTGGAAAAGTAAATGAATTTTCAATTGTTTTTTGTTTTCTTCTAGTTAATGATAATGAATGGATGGTTTTGGTTAACAAATTAATGACAAGTCGGGTAATTGGCAACGATTAAAGCGTCTTATTTATACATGTTGAACCTCAGTTGAGTGTCAATTTATCAACGTGACGGACAAAACTCGCCAAAAATGTTGCTCGAACGTTTTGCTTCTCGCGAAGATTTACCGAAGCTGCAACGAATCATAGCGGAGGACTGCAATTATGACGTCTTTGGCGAGGCACAATTTGAATAGTAATGCTTATAAATTTACTTTTATGGATAGTAGAATTTCGAATTTAAATGTTCAGTTTTTCACAATCATGAAATAAACAAAAATTACTTCCAATTTAGAAAAATTAAATGATAGATAAATAAACATTTTTAACGAATATATTATTTTTAATTTTCAGTGAAAATTATTGTTGCTTTTTGATCCAAGAAAACGAAGATAAAAAAATTGTATCAGCGATTGGGCTGTGTAATTATCCCAGTTCAACTACAATTCCAAAAGTGGGTTGGTCTGATTGGATACTCCAAAAGTTTGGGTAACATTGAAAAATTGTTTTTTTTTTTTTTTTTAATGAAAAATAATGAACACTGCATATCGAAAGTGTTCTCATTTCTTGTAAAATTTGTAGTCATGGAGTCAGCGAGAGCGGCACAATGTTCGTTCATTTGCTCATATGGAACACGCTTCATGGCGGGAATTTTCTTGAATCACTTATGAAAGCTATCTTTAACAATGCCATGTATTGTTTGTGTATAATTATAGTATGCCCACCCGGAATTCAACCAGGTGATGCAATAACAATTTTTATATCAGACTTTATTTTCTCCAAACATTTTCTCACAACTTTTTCTTTAACAAAATCAACAATTCCCAAACATCTTCAAACAAAACTTTCCAGCCTCATTTAAAAATCATATTGTTTCTCTTTTAGGTTTTTTTTCTGACAAAAAATTTGTAAAAAAGTTTGTGACAAAGATAAATCGCGACCTTTTGCTGAATCTTCGCATCGCTCATGTTGATAATTTCATTCCTGAGACTTGCATAAGATTATCTGAGTAAAAAACAATGAAAATTGCATAAATAAATTGTAGTTACTTTTTTTTTTTTTTTTTTTGCTAAGTAAAATAGGAATTTGAATTGTGCAGGAAAAAAGACAAGAACGAACTAATGGATTTGATAAAAGAGCAAGGGAATCTTCTGGGACACGATTACGACAACGAGGAACTAAAACGGATGATAAAGAATTGTGGGAAATTTCGAAAATGTTGCGTCTCGGAGAGCGCGGGAAGACTGAGCGGCGCGATTTGTTTGAACGGGATTATTAACGTTGATTTGCTGAGCGAGCATTTCGAGCTCGGGCCGTACAATGGTTTGCGCAAGGTTGACAATGCACAGAGAGATCGCAAGACCGGTGACAGAGAGCCTAGAGAAAGTGACCTACGGTTATCATCACGATATGCGCGTTTTGTCAATTCGATGAGAAAATAGGTCGGCTTAATAAATAATCATAGAGCTCGTTTTTTTTGACACAGATCTCCTCGAAGCGTCAGTGAGAATTTTGGTCCCTTGATAATGGAAAATGAGATGGAAACGGTAAAACACAATACGCTTTTCTAAATTCTTTTTTTTATCCCACTGGCAAAATTATCGTGCGAACAATTTTACCTCACTTTCGATAATTATTTGCACTGAAAAATTCATCCGAATTAAACCATATTTCCCGCCACTAATTTTACGCGGGAATTAAAATAAAAAAGTCAATTTTTATATTTCTAGTTCTAAATTTTGTTTAGTTTGTTATTCATGTGGATAATTTGAATTACATTTGTTGGATTTGTAGTTGAATATTTGGGGGACGTTTGCGATTACGAAGATGCCGAACAAATAAGGTTCTGGGCGACTGTTTATGCCTCGTCGGAGTCTTCTTTTTCTCCAGACGCGATATTCTCGGACGCGACGGGAGCACGAGACACGCGTCTTAAAAGCAGCCTGTCACGAAAATCGTTCACCGCGAACGACCACGAAATTGATGCAAATCATTTGTCTGTTGACGCACAACAACGTGAGAAGAAAATTAGTCACGAGTTTGAACAGGTTGTTATAATATACGTGTGAATTGTATTGTTACACAACATTGCAAATTACTATTCATCAGTTTAAAAAAAATAAACAACAGAAAATAATAATCATAGTAATCAATGTTTGATTTTATACAGGATAACATTTCAAGGGAGATGAAATTTGGTGATTTAAATAGAAAACATTCGAAAGGAACGTCAAGTAAAGTCATGCAAATTTAATAAGGCGAATTACAATTTTACGCTGAGAAAAAAAATATTGTATCATATATTTTAAATTTACAACAAACATTAATGTTACAGAATGCCTTAATTAACGTGTCAAATTAACTGTTTTGATTCATAATTTATTAAAAACTCGTTAATCATTAATTTTATAAATTCTTTATTGCAATCGAGAATATAATTGTTCAACTTAATTTTTAATTTGATTGGACTTTATTGAGTCATTATAAATTTATGAACTTTATGAAAGTTTTTTATTAACTTACTTTCATCAGCAATATTGAGAAAAATTAAATATAAATAATTGTAAAAATAGTTTTCTAATATGAACAATGTCGTTGCAATTATATCGTAACTATTTTTACAACAAGATATACTGTTTATTACAACAGCTATCGTTACAATATGATTTTCTCGGAACGTTTGCATTTGTTCAATGAAATTTATTTTAATATGTACAAAATGCAATGTGTGTAGTCAAAAGTCGCAGTTCGTTAATTGGAGCAGAGGATCCGAGAATACCGAATCATGAGAGCAAGACGACAAAGCTGAATGTATTCGCGCTGGAGCTCTTCAGCGTGCAAAAAGGCACGGACGTGCGACGGGATAAAGAATTCTTGCAAGTCGCATTTGAATGCTTTCCCGACGTTGACTACTGCATTACATTGCGCCCCTCGTCTGCGCCGTTTCTTCCCCTCCTCAGACATTTCGTGGTATCTTTATTAATTGAATCATATATTTTAGAATCATTTCTATCTTGACTTAAAAAATTAAACATGATTAACTGTATATATTTTTCAAACATTCAAACTCGACAGTTTAATTTTTTGTTTCTGTTTTTAAAAACAATTTTCATTTGCAGCAAGTTCCTCTCAAGTCGAACAAAAATTCCCCTTTGATACTTTATCTGGCCCATAAATCAACAATCTCGCCACTTTTTAAATGCCAGCAAGCTCGTTCAGAAGACCTCCAAGAAATAAACAAATTTTTGTCAGAAATGCTGGCCGAGGAAACTGTACTCTCTGACGTGACTTCAGCTTTGACTTCATCTTCGGAAGAGAGTAATAAATTTTGTCACGTTTTGAAAAACTATGAGGAAGTCGTGGGTGTCGCTGTCGTTGGGTATAAACTTGCGTATTAACTTTTCAGGTTCTGCAAAACGTTTCAATTTGAAACGAATTTGCAAAATCATTGAAACATAAAATTACATTTATTTATGTAGACATTTATATCAAAACCAACTTTCAACACTTTTTTCTTCAATCTTTCAACCTTCATAACAATTTTTTGTACTTTTTATCCACTATAGTTTTTTTTTAATATTGAAATAATTATCAAAAGAGAGACAAAAAAATATAATTGACGTTGAACGCAATCTTTCACGTGATTGCGAGTGATTGATAAAAGTCGGATTGAATTAGAATTTAATAGTAATGCGTGCGAAACGCGAACACTGACTGGCTCACGTCAATCAGCGATACAAAATCAAAGGTCTTTTAGTGTGGAAAAGGAGGTCGGCTTCCTGCGCAGCCACTATTGCATTGAATCTTTCGTGTCGCCGTGCAGTTCGGCCGCTGCAGCGCAAGGAGCTCTGCTCCATTCCGTGATCAGGCCGATCTTTGCTGCTCACGGCAGATTGTTCTTGCGTGAAGTCATGCGACTCGCCAACCTGTCGCCGATCTATTACAGATTGCACGAGAATGAGCTTCGTTGTCTGGTAAAGATATCTAATTTCATCAGTTATGAATTTCTGCGCTTATCAAATTTCATATGAAATTCTTCTTGCAAAACATTCATTTTTCTACGTTTTTTCACTATTTTTATCTTCCTATGTTAGAATATAAGTAATTTTTACATTAAAATAATATTTTATCAAATGATGATATAAAAAAAAATATATATAATATATAATAATAATATAATAATATTTTTTTATTAAAGTTGTCGTTAAAAATTTCTTCATCTTTATTTTATTTTTTTTTTAATTTATCAGTAAACGTTGATGATTGTGACACTGAAAAATCATAATGTTAAAAATTGTTTAACTTTTAGTCACGAAAAGGAGATCAATTCCCAATACTAAACGTGATGAGAAGTGTACGTCCGCGTCCGCAAAGGCATAATTCGATGCAACATTATTTCACAAGGAAGGAACCGCGAGGAAAAAATTTCGCGTTATTTACGATTACCCCGAGACTTGCTACGATACCGAGCACAGATATAAACGTGAAAATCATCGTCGTGGGTGCGTCCGATTGCGGTCTCGCTTTCACGGAGAATTTAGCTTTAGGGTGAGAAAACGATTGACTTTTTATTTACTGCTGGCTATCAATTTTCTTGATTTATTGGCCGGTTATTGATTGCCCCCTTTTTTCAAGTTAACATTTCTTTCTGAAGAAATGCTCGACCGCAATTTCTAGTTTTTCAAATCGAGTCCAATGATTCTGTTGTTAAAAAAAAATTCAAAGCAAAGCAAAAACAAATTTTAGATTGACAAACGAGTTTGAACGGTACACAAACATAACTGTGATCTCTGAAAATGAATTTCCTTATGAGAAGCAAATAAATACGAGTACCAAAAAAATGTCGATTTTCAATGGGCTTTTTTGTCATGACTATTTTGTCATTTCTGGTGTCAAAAACTGTTGCAATTTTATCAAAGGAACTGTTGAAGAAATTAATAGGTAAAATAAAATACAAATTTTAAACAATCTAATTAGAATCTAATTTAGAAAAATTAATTTAATTAAAGATTGTTCAGTTGAAAAAAAATTATTTTTGCAGAGAGGAAAAGTACGTCCGTGTGGAAAATTTAGGAATTATAAATTACGATTATTTAATCCTCACATGCGGATTGAAAATCAGCAGACCACAATTTCTGGAAGAAAAACTGAATGTTGAAAGCGATGTTTACAATTACCTAACCGTGAATAACGATTCGGACGTCGTAAAGTGCATTAAAAAAATTAAACTGCTAACAAACAAAATGCAGAGAAGAAGTATGCAACATTCAATCTACTCTTCTGTTCTAATTTGAATGTATAAATTCATATAATTAAATTTAAATATCAATCGGTAAATTATTGTTGCGTGAACAAAAAATTACAGGTGACATTATCATTTATGGACACAGCATAGAATGTTATTGTGCATTGAATGCAATTCTTGAACTAGGCGTTAAAGAGGCTTGGATAACGTTGATTATCCCCCCAGCTGTCGAAGATTTGAATAAAGCTTTTATGAATGACAAGGAGGTATCAAAAATTAATTAAAATTATTATATTATTTTGATCATCAACAAATTCAGTTATTCAATCGATAATGACATTAATTTAATTTTGATAAACTAATTTAATTAGACAGTATAATTCAAAATGAATTAATTTCTGGAATGAAATTCAGAATTTAGAATTCCAAGGCTCATAAAATAAGTTATTTCAGAATTGATTGAAGTTTTTAAAAAAGTTTATACTAACTCTTAATTGATTCGTGAAAGATGACTGGAGCGTCTGATGTACCAATAGCCTGTGATGCATCTGATGATACAGTTAGAATTTCTGAAAGGTCGACGGTACAGAGTTATTGGTGCGAGAGACGTCACAATCTATTCTGAACTAATCATGATGGATTAATCGTTCGCGAATCATTCGAAGAACGTGCAATTCAAACATCTCAATATTGTAAACAATTTTGTTAGTACGTGCTTTGAATTATCTATCACGAGTTATCAAATTTAAATTATTTCAATCATTTTCTGTCAAAAAACGAAATAAAAGTTGACTTTAAGTATTTCAGTTTCTGTTTGAAATGATTGGTTTTTTCGTATCATTCGATCCAATTCATGAACAACAATTTGAAAAATGGTTCTAGGCGTTAATGATTGGACATGTCGTGGTCTATTTTTACCGAGAAAGTTACAATTTCCTTTTCATTTGATCCCTCATTTGGCATTTCTAAAAGGTCACCGAGACAGTGATGAGAGCAATTGACGCAAAAGACGTCACGGTCTATTCTGGATGGGACGTGATCGATTGTTCAGTCAAACATCATTTCATGTATGGCCACCGAGTAATCACCACCTTAACCATAGCCTCGGATCGTGATAAAGAAATAATCGGCTGCGACGCGTTTCTCAACTTTCATTGCAAAAAAGAAGTGTCAGAAAAAACGGCCGATGGTACATTCAACAGTTCATTTCAACGACTCATTTTATATGATGAATAAAATCACTTGATGAGAAATCATGAAAATGAGCTTTGAAAATTGAATTAATTGTCATGTTACTAATTTTTCCGACAGTTATTCGAACATCTGGCCTTGCTTTTGATGGTCGTTTGGTCATCGATCTCGAATTCGGTACCACCGATAGCTATATTTTTGGCGCTGGCACATTAACGAGATACGCGAACAACTTTTATGCCGATTCTTGGGAACACAGATATAACAACATGATTGAAGTTGGCCACGAGGTTCACCTTATCAAATATTAATTTAACAAATTTTTACAACAAATTTCTCTAATCGTTCAACATTTTTAAATACTTTTTTGCATCATTAATAATTTGGTTGAATTTTTTACTCACTTCGTTGAATCTCTAAGCTTGCCATTCACTTGAAGAAAATTATCGACGCCAATATGAAAACAGCTAAGCAGTTTTTGCCCAGTGAAAAGAAACTGACTCCGCAGATATTTTCCATGCCTATAGTCATCTCTTGCATTTTGCCCGGTGAATATCACTACATCAGTGTTAGAAGCCCTGCAAAAATGAAAGTTGAGGATGTGCAAAAAATGAATAGGGTTTGCATTGGATCTCTTTCATGTTTAAATTTTGTAATCAAGTTAAATTTCAAAGAGCAATCAATTTAATTTATTTTCCATCATGAGGAAATTTATGATTTCCCTATAATATTTTTTGTTATGATAATTCGATTATGTTATCAATTAAGTTCTGATAAGATCATATTTAATAACAGGCCGAAGTGTTAGTGACTGGTTCTTGCGATTCTAAGCGTGGCTATTTCCGTATTCAGTTTAATCAGCGCAACACAGTAGAAGCCATAACTTGTTGTAGCAAAAAGGTGAAAATGTCAAATTATTCATTAATCGTCGTTCGTAATCAGAGACTGTCTGCAGGATGCGTATTTTTTTAAACTTTCAGTGCTATTACGAGGAAAATATTAAATTATGACATACTTTGTAGAGTTTTCAGATTCAAAGTGTAATCGCTCTTTATGGGAAACACGACTCGTTACTAAATAGACTCAGGGCTCGATTTGAAGTAAAACAAAATTACCTAAAATGATAAATATAATTGTATATAAAACTGAAGATATTGAAAATTAATTATTTTTATTTAAATTTTGTAGGAAAGTTTAATTTGTGATTTTTATGATTATTTTGAACAACCGTGGGCTGCAGCAGTTCTGCATGACAGATTTTTTGAATTGAAAAATGATAATAAAAAACTACTGACTTCTAGGATTGTAAGTTGGAAAAAGGCCAAGAAATGAAAATAATAAAATATTGAAATTGTAAAAATTCATAAGATTTCATTCTTCAGGACGGACATACTTTGACAAAGTGCATCAAAAAGACTTTGAAATTGAAATCTTGTTCAAAAGATGTAAGATTAAAAAATGTTTTCAACTAGAAAATAATAAGAAAAAATTTGAACTATATATGATTTTTAGATATTTCTTAAATTCCAACAAAATTTTTTAGATCACAGAGAGACATTTTCAAAAAGTTTTTTCCAAATTTGCAAAATCAACTTTTGAAGTAAATCTTCAGCAGAACTTGATTGACTTTTTAGAAAAATACGATGAAGAGTTACCAATGTACTTGACAACCAAAAATTTTGGCACTTTTTTTGAAAATCGTGGATCTTTCTGGATTTGAATAATAAAGCAAGGGGAAAAATTATAAAAACTAGGATTCCGTTAATAAAAGAATGCAATGAAAAAATGAACACAATAACACCTGTTGTTTTCTGACTCTATTTTTGTCACGTTTTCGTTGGCTTTGAAAAAATGACGTCACTGATTTCGTAGCACTTGAAATCGCTCCAAAATGCCCCGAAGACGGCTGGGTCAATGTCGGTCTAATATTATGAGAGGTGCTCCGATTAAATGAACAATTCGTGAAAGAATGGCGAATTTTCATTTTTTGAAACAACATTCAACTGAGGACATTAGAAGTTTCAAAAAACATACATATTTTTATCAACAAGAAAATTCATATGAAATATTCATACCATTTTTTCATCCATCGTATACTTATTTTAAAATGAAGTATAGAAGAATGGAATGCATCACGCACCTTTATTCTTCATTTTTTCTGCATGTGATTATAAGAATACCTATTCATACACGATGACTTATAAAAGTCTTGTGTGTTTTATTGGTTTATCTAGCAAGACTATGAATTAATAAGATCATGTTAGAAAACTGGTCTCAGTAGATCTGACATTTTTGACAAGATGTTTTTCGTTCTAGTCCATCTTTATTATTCTTATTATTAAAAAAAAAGCTCTTTGAAAAAATCAATTTTAAGAAAACACGTTGAATAATTTCTGTTTCCCTTAATCTAAAATCTACATTTGTATAATTTGTTGTTTAACATTAAAAAATTATTAATCTTAATCAAATTAATAAAATTGAATTCATAAAATTTAATTAAAATTAATTCAATCATTTGAATGAAGAAAATTAAATGATTACATGTTTTTCAGCGAGCATCATGAAGTCAATCACGACTAATCACGAACCAAGAGTAGTTCGATTGACGGTGGACCAAGAAGCGATTCTCCAGAATCATTTTGACAAGTGGCCAGGCTCGCCTCATCCAGCTGACATCATCCTCTTAGCTGCGGAAACTGGTCTTTCCGAAGAAGATGTTAAGGTACTGCTAATACCTAAAAAATAAATGATAAAATGAAAATTAGTAACAATGAACAGTAATAAATTAATTTAAAAAAAATTAAAAATATTTCATTTTTTTTGCAGACATGGTATCAAATCAGATTGGCTGAATGGCGGAAAGGACAAGGACTTGGGAGCTTGACTTGGAATTAAATCATCAGACGAACCCGAAATTTGTTTTTGCAAAAAGATCTCCGATTTTCGACGAAACAAGAACCCGACAAATTTAGAAACAAAACGACGAATATTAATGAAGGAGAAACTTGCTTGAATATAATTGTAACATAATTATTATTATTACAAAAAAAAAAAAAAAAACGAGAACGAACGAAAAGTGAAATAGAAAATAACGCTAGGTTCTATTTATTGAAATCAAAAAATTAACCGCAATTAATTCGCAATGTATGTTTCCACGGCGCAGAAACGAGCTAAGAAAAAAAGTATTATGCGAAATTGTTTGTTCGCGATCTTCGTTGTTCAATATATTTGTACGTGAAAAACGACCGACTTTCCAATTACTCATCAATACACGATGCAGCTAGATCCGCAGTATTTTTGAGACTTGTGTAAAGTTACGTACGCAACCGATTAGATGTTAGCTGTAATACTAATTTTTAATACCATAACTGCGATAGTTTATTTTTTAACGTTAAGTTTGCACGTGTTTTACCGTATCAAGTAGTTGAGCACAACGATATTTTGTTTTCATCTACAATCTGTCTGTAAACTGTTTGTAACAGTGTATGTTAATACAAAATTTATTCGTAACCAAGCAGACGTTTCATTTTTTTTTCTATAAAAATTTTATTGATCTTGCTCATAAAAATAGGTGTACAAAAGTGAATATTTCTTTTGTTCTTACAATTATATTTCGCTTAGAAGTATCTTGCCATTATTTACAATTCTACGTAGTCCTGAAACTTGAGTTCAATCTTACAAAAACTAATAACAATAATTCATCTTTAGTTATCTACTGAGTATATGAAGTACCAAAAATATATCAAAGCAAAAAACGAAGCTTTAGAAAATATAATAAAATATATTTGAGCTGAATCTAACCCCCCAACAAAAGATCATTAGTATATTGTACTCTGTATTTTGATTATACTTCGTAATTACTAAACAAAATTATTTCTTGTGATCTTTGCCAACAAGTTCTGCCAAACTTTTTACTCCATCTTTCTCCATGAGCTCTTTCAATTCGCGTTTGATCTTCCACACAACCGGTGGTCCATGATAAATAAACGACGAGTAAATCTGAACCAAGGAAGCACCGGCCTTGATTTTATCGTAAGCATCCTGTCCTGTGAAGACACCTCCCACACCAATAATAGGTACTTTCCCTGCGGTCTTCTTGTACATGTCACTGATCAACTGCGTGGACATCTCACGCAAGGGTGCTCCACTCAAACCTCCACTCTCTTCCTTATTCGAGCTTACCAAGTCCAAATTTTTCCTCTGAACGGTTGTATTTGTAAGAATCAGCCCGTCAACTTTAGAATTCTTTTTTGTCACCACCTCAGCAATGTCCGCTTTTTCGCCATCAGTTAAGTCTGGTGCGATTTTCAACAGAAGCGGCGGACTTGGGTCTAAGGTTTTTCTTACGTTGTTCAAACTTGTCAACAGCTCTTCCAAAAACTTTTTGTTTTGTAAATTGCGTAGCCCTGGAGTATTAGGGCTCGAGATGTTGATGACAAAATAGTCAGCAAGTTTGTGAAACTTTTTTAGGCCAGCGGTATAGTCAGCAATGGAATCTTCTGACAGTTTGTTTTTACCTAGGTTTACTCCAACAACACCTTCGAAGTTTGAAGATTTCAGATCAGCCAGGCGAGAGTGGACGATCTCATGTCCATCGCTGTTAAAACCATAACGATTAATAACTGCTTGGTCCTCGATAAGACGAAAAACTCGAGGTTTTGGGTTTCCTGGTTGAGGCTCAGGAGTAACCGAACCTAAAATTACATTTTAAATAAGTTGTTGTCTTTTAACTTGTTTACATTTTGAAAAATTACTATTCTAAAAATATATATTCTCTTGTACATTGTACATTAAACTTTATATTGCATAATATACTTTCAAATGAAGTTTTAATAACACATCATGTAATTAAATCAAATGCTTGAATATTTGAGTAATTATTTGATTTACCAATCTCAACAAAACCAAATCCAAGTTTGTGCAGTCCTTCAATAGCTTCTCCTTGTTTGTCAAATCCAGCGGCGATTCCCAGTGGGTTACTGAGGCTCATACCAAGAAAATTGGCTTTCAAAAGTTGCGAATCTTCTGTATTTTGTTTGGGCATGAGTCCCCATTTAAGGGCTGTTATTCCTGCATTATGTGTCCATTCTGGATCTATGTATCGAGTCAAGGGCATTGCCACTTCATTATAAAATCTTTCGTCTCCTTTGTACATGCATATTCCAGCAAAAATAACAACTCCGGTACTCGTTACTTTGATTAAAGATTTTAATTTTCCTGAAGTATTTCTTATTGACATTGTTGCTTATCAAGAACTTTTTTTTTTCTTTGATAAAAACAACAAACTTGATTCTTCTTTTGTTAAACAAGTTTTTCCTCAAAAGTGTTTTCCTCAGAAAATTTTCCTTGAAACTATGGTTTATTTAACCTAAAAAATATTTGTTTATAGTTAACAAATTAACAGTTGAGATATGAATTATTTTTTTCCATGAAAGATGGAATTATTTAAAATTTAAAAAGCATAATAAATATTGTTGAAAATAGTTGATAAATGAACTTACTCTTTTTCGCTTCGCTATCTTTGACGTTTATTGTACTTTGTATCAAAGTTGAAGACGAACTAAACCATCAAAACACAATTCTTTCTTTTCATTAATTGCCAGTATCATTGTTTTTTCGTTAGGTTAATTGCATTTCGTATCGCAACAACCATTCAACCGTGCATTAAACTATGCTAAATATAACCAAATTCAAGATCTGAGAAAAAATAAGCTCTGTCGGTAAGTGCAAATATTTACTTATCGACCGATTTAAGAGAACCTTGGTCCATTGTTGTCAGTTCTCGCGTAGTTTTGTAGTTTCGACTTTCAATGCGCGCGAAGCTCGAGCTTTGCTCAAAGTTGGGAGTTGGAACAGAACAGTTCTTCATTAGACACAGCGGAATACGGTGTTGATAAGTTTTGTCGCTGATTTGGCACAAGGCGACACCCTAAGTGAAACAAACCTAATTGAAAAACAAATAGTTTGGGAGTTAATTCCCATTTTTCAGTCTACAATTCTAGAAATGGAATAATAATAAGGTAGTAATAAATATTTTAGGCAATCTGAAAAACAATTTGTTTTTCTCAGATTTGTCATTCACGAATGACCATTCATTTGTAGAGTTTTCTTCACATATGTACACCAGTGTGAAATATTAGAGAAAGAAAGAGAAAGCCATAAATTTATTTTGGGATGTTGGGAACAGATATTGTTGACATCGTGCGTCACAAGTAAACAAAGACGTTTTTAGTTGCACCCAAGTTTTTCTAAAGGTAATTATAACAAAATTTGATTTATGTTATTGTTATAATATCACGCCATACTGTTTTTATCGTGAGTACTGAAAAAATTAACCAAATTAATGAAATGAAACTATTCAAGTGAATACTTTTGATTTGTTTATTTTTTCTCAAACTCAAAAAACAATGACACATTGATGGTCACAATCTTTTTAAATGAATCTAAAACACTTTAAAAAAATAACTACCGTCCACTTCAGAAACCACTTCATGACCTTTGTCAGAAAATTCATTCTCAATTTTATTTTTGTCCTTCACCGAAAGGAAAGGAAAAAATTTCCAAGAAAATTATATGGCCTGTTAAAAAATGGAATTTTGTTAAATTTTATTGCCAGTGTGATTTTATTGAATTTCATAGTTTCAGATGCCTCCTTTACAGATGTTCCTTCTCCTTCTTGTTATCTACAAGTCATAAAATTTTTTTTCTATATCCTATTATGTAAAAATGTTCGCTTAGAATTCGAACTGAAATTTTGTCGTTCGAAAGTGATACACACACCATATTATGTCCAACTCGATTTGGAAATTCTTTACAATAATTTCACATACTTTATAATGGCATAACTGCATAATTTGAAATTAATAAAAATACGAGTCCAAAATTAAAATCTTATTGTTACGGTTGATATTAAATTAGAAGACATTCTGCAATGTCAACATATTTTTTGCAAACGCAATGGGTATTTGTTAATGCTATACAATTAATTACTATACAATAACACCTACAATAATTATATTTCCGAATTTTATTTAAAGATGATCAGTAATTTCTCAATAATAAAAAATGAATTTTGATGTATAAAATACATTAAACTTATTTAGACATCTTATGCAGTATTTATCGCATAATACTTTCATAATTTCGTGATGGCGTTTTCTGATAAGCGGAATCGTATCAGATTATATTCATTTTTCCATCATTAATACTTCCTCGTATTTGAAGCATCGACATTTTTTTCTGATTAATTATATTTTCAATTCAAGTGTCAGAAATCATTAATTTAGATTTCAATGTTATGATTTAAAAATAAAAGTAAACAATCAATATTTTTAATTAATGTAAATAATTAAATTTATACCATGGTATACAATTAATATATAATTGACACAATTAAAAGGTACTGTTTATCTTTTTCACCCTTGTGCAATGATCATTTACTTGTGCAGGTACTTTTTTTTTGGTTAAAAAAAGTATTTTACATATTTCTTACTTTTACAGGGTCCCAGCAATCATGTTTATGCATAAATTGATCAGAGTGTCAGATGAAAGGCAGATATTCACTCTTGGACCTACAAGACCACGGGTAATTTTTCCTTGATTTTTGTAAATTTATAAAAGATACAAAAACACATTTTCATATAACAATACAAATATAATGAAAAGTATAACAAAAATTTTAAAATTAATTGTTATAAATAAACATGCATATGATTTTCAGTTTCGTGTTGGAAGAAGGCAGACCCATAATGATTCTGTATTCAAAAGTGCACCAAATACGCAACAAAAAGTTTCTCGCACGCACTGCATTTTTACGTTTGATCCAGATCGGCAAGTTACTTTTCTAAATGCGTTGGAGGTAAAAAAAATGATTTTTCAAATATGTTGATACTATTTGTAATAATTTTACAAAAATTAATGATACTGAATTTGTGTAATTTTAGACTTCATTTGGAACATTCATCAATGGTCAAAAAGTGGAAAACAATTCCTGCACTCCACTCAATTCCAATGACGTAATTAGTTTAGGAGATCCAACAGATGCCAATGTGCAGATACGCTTTGTTGTAATATCCCTTCACTAATATGTAAAATTCTAATATTTCGAGTAAAAAGCAAAAAATTAAAACGAATGAAATGTCTTTAAAATTCCTTCCCTTCTTAAAATTATAGGAAATGCAATTCAAGATTTGTTTGTATTTTTTCAGATTGACACAGATGTAGAAGTAATTTATGAAAGTATTCCCAATCCCGTCCAAGGTTAACGAATTATCTCAAAATATATTAATAAAGTTTTAATGATAGTTTGAACATTTTAATAGTAAAATACTTATTTCTATACTTTTACAGAAGAGCCAGTAACATGCAAAGAAGAAGTAAAAAAAGAAGATGAGGGGGTGAACGAAAATGCTCCTCTCAATGAGCTAAGAGTGAGACCTGTTGAGGCACTGACTGATGAAAACAGTTCGTCAAGAATGGTTGATTTACTTTCTAATATGCGTGTTGAAGAAGTGGTCGTAAAGCCAGAAATTTATTATGACAATTTGCCTAATGGAGAGCAAGAATCATCGGGCGAAAATGTTGGCTACGCCACTGAAGATTTTATTGATGTCGAAGAAGACAATTTAGAAGAGACGGGCGAAACTTTTGAAGAAAGTGATATAAAATTTAAACACCAACTTCAACAAAGAGATGTTTTAACGGAATATTATCTACGATTGCAACAAGGACGAGAACAAGTCGTAGTTGATGTCATAACATTATCGTCTGATGATGAAGAAGACGATTGTGATGAAGAAGACGAAATATCCATTGTGTGGCGACGTCTAAAACCAGATCAAGATAAACTGGTTAAATTTAATATCAAAACTGAAATCAAGGACGATTTGGAAGAAGAGGAAGTTGAATATGTGGAAAATTTACACCAGGAACAAATTGAAATAGAGCAGATTTCGAATATTCATGAAGCAACAACGAGCGACGAATCGAGTGTAACATCATTAACAACAGGAAAGAAGAAAGTATTTAGAGAAAGATCGCGTTCAGCTGGTCGCAGAAGAAGATTACCCTCGAGCTCAGATGAAGAACGTCCAAATGAAGAGACGAGAAAAACAAAACCAAAGGTGCTTCACAGATCACGGCTGGAAGAATTTCGTGATAATATTGTGACGAATAAAGTTACTGTAACAGAAAGAGAACCAGATTTAGTGGAAGTTCCGAGCAATCGAAGAAAAACTAGGTCAATGTCAAGGGGTAGAGAAACAGAATTTGTAATGTTACCTGATGACTACCATGAAGAACCGCTGAAAAGTAGACCCAAGTCTAACTTGAAGTCTCGTAGTAAATCTCGTGAAAAACGCAGTCATTCAAAACAGAAAGAACGACGTTCCAGGTCAAAAAGTAGAAGACGATCGCATAGGAAATCCTCACCCGATCGAAGAAGATCAACAGCTAGAAGAAGATCAAGGTCTATGTCACAAATTAAAGAAGCGACAGAGAATATTGCTATGAGAACAAGATCTAAATCACGAGAAAAAGATGTTCCATTTCCACAGAATCGTATCAACTCTTCATCCGTACCAGTGACAGAGAGTATTGCTATGAGAACAAGATCTAAATCACGAGAAAGAGATGTTCCATTCCCACAGAATCGTATCAACTCTTCATCCGCACCTGTAAAGCATCGAAGAAGAACAAGATCCATATCAAAGAATGAAGTAACTGAATTCGTCTCGTTGCCACAGGATTATAAAGAGCCACAATTGAGATCTGTATCTCGTTCAAGAACAAAGTCACCCACCTCTGAAAAAAAGGATGCTTCTTCAAAAGTCGAGTCCGAAAAATCTCGAGAGGGAAAGTCAATATCATCTGCTTCGTCTAAAGATTCTAAACAGAGGTCTTCGAGAGATGATCAAAAGTCAAGAACGTCATCACGAGCAGATTCCAAAAGACACCATCGATCAGTCGAAAGTAAGTCAAGTTCTACCTCAAAGTCGTCATCAAAGTCCAAAGAATCATCATCAAAGCCTAGAAAGTCATCAGAATCTAAAGTTAGTTCTCACTCGTCTGATAAAAATAGAAGAAAAAGAACACGATCTCAGTCAAAACGTGAAGATGAACAAAATCAAAGGAAAAAACCAAGATCAGCGTCAAAAGATAGAACAAAGAACAGTTTGTCTAATAAAGAAGAATTAACGAGAAGTATTTTTGGTAATGGTGATTTAGAGCCTAGTATCGAAGTTGCTACCAGAATTGAAGTTCCAATTGTTCAAGAAAGACCTCGTGAAGAAATTTCTAATATCGAGTCAGAAGTGGCTTCGCCAAGATCTGTTAGTGATACAACATCGAATTCTCAACAACTTGATAGTGAACCTGAGCCAATCAGACCAGCTTCTGCGGCCTCGAAGAGAGTTCAGATGATCGATGCCTTACCTTTAAAAACAAAAAGAGTTAGACGTTCATCGATTTACAATTCACCTGAACCTGATGAAGAACCAGAATCTGACGAGAGAGCAGGATCGTCTAGGAAACCGAATGAACCGCGACCGAGCACGTCGAAGAAACTTAGCGAAAAGGAAAAAGCAGACGCCAGATCCAAGAGGAAGGAATATAAAATAGAACAGAAGAGAAGGCATCAGTTGTATCCTTGGGCAAAGATTCCTGGTTTGAAGACGTCCGCTCCAACCCGTTCGTTGACCACTACTGAGAGGAAAGAGATACAAGAAGCGAGGAAGGAAAAGTTGGCACCGAAAGCAAATGAAAATCAGGACGTGGAGGTACAATCCAGACCGATGCCTAAAGTTAAAATGTGTCAAAAAAGTCGCGGTGAAATGTTATGTGAAGACATGACGAATCCTATTATCACTCCCAGTAAGAACGTGCCGAATAACAATAAAGAAAACCAATATAGACCAAATAACAGGGATAATAAGAGGGACGTGGATCAGCCACCGTTGATTTCGAACTTTTTGAGGTCTATATTGAAGAAGAAAACTGAGGAGAAAAGAGGAGAAGTCAGAGTGAAACCAAGAATACGGAAAATTGCCTTTTCAGAAGAAAATTATGTTAGATTTATACCGCGTAATCGAGTTGATATAGAAGATGCAAGTGATAGTGAAAACAATCAGATGATGGAATCGACAACTCAAGACGAAGATGACTCAAATTCTCCAGTTGCTCCTGATATACCAATACCAGATTCAGGTGTTTCAAATTCAATCGTTCCAGATTCCAATGAGTTAAATATCACAAACATGACTGTACGAGACCTCATCGAACAAAATCCTTTGCCAGTCATTCATCCAATTGTAACTCCTCCAAATGATATTTCGACTGACAAAAATTCAAACAGGAAAGATCGGGAAACTGATTTTCCTAGAGACAAAAATGCCAACAGAAAAGATAATGAAAAAGATTTTCCTAAAGACAAAAATTTCAACCGAAAAGATCGTAGAAATGATTTTTCAAATGACAAACATTCTAACACAAAAGATCAACATAGGAGATCGAACCACCACAAGAGTAGATCTCATAAAGTTTCAGGTAGAGTTCCACAACCAATTGTCAAAGAGTCTGGTCTTAATCTGATATGGAAAATTCTTCAATGGAGCCCAAGGTGGTTGGAGGTCAGTATATTAAAATGTAATTTTATTTAACGATGTGTTCAATTTGTTTATTGTAAATTTTAATGTTTCAGGACCAAAAGAAACTGAGTTTCGAGCCACCACTGACAAGTTATGACACAATGGTACCACTGTTAGACACGTACGCAAATTACAATGAGTATATTGAAATAATGAGGCCGAGTATCCTTTTGGAAATGTGGAATCGTATTTCCAAATTTCATGAAACGAATCCGTCCAAAAGGTAAAACTGCAATTTCAATTATTAAAAAGCAAAAACAGATATGGAGTATACATATTAGATGTATAATGTATTAATAAACAATGCTCCCTAGGATTCCGCAAAAGTTCTTGGTTATCCAAAGTGACAATCAAACGAAGCCTTATGTTGAAAAGGAGATGCCTGGCCATCAGAATAAACCGTATGTCTGCCTAGAATTAAAAACTTTGGTCAGTCAATCAGGTTATGTTAATAAGTCTCATCCGCAAAAAGATTCACTTGCCGAAATTCGATACAAATCAGCAGAAAAAAAGCAAATGATACTTTTCTGTTACATAACTGATGTGAAACGAATTTTGATCAAATCGCCATCCGACTACGATGAACGTCTTAGTAAGTTTCGTTTTTAAAACATATAATCAAAGTTAGTTTAATTAATATTATATTAATTTTATTGAATTACAGAGCAAATTTGCAGAGCAGAACCTTACGCCATAGTAACGTTGTCTATCATCATGAAAAAAAGTTCTATGCCAATTTCTGACATTGAACAACCAGTTGACATCTGTCGTATTGGGCCGATACGACCATTTATTAAAAAATGGGAATCGGTCCATAGTTTGACTTCACATCCAGCCCTTTGTACAATTTTAAACCCGATAAGAACACCTTATCATTTTTCATCACAACACACTCAATCTTGTCCTCAAACTTTATCTAGCATTATCAACGCGGCTGACGAGATAGAACTTGACCAAGATCAACGCCACGCTGTTTTACAGGTCAAGAAAATAGTTCGGAATAAAGAAGCGAGGATTCTTACTATCGATGGCTTGCCAGGTAAGACTAAAGATTATTAATATATTGAAAAAACGAACCATTAGTCTTTTTATCGTTATCGTTTTTCAGGTACAGGAAAATCGCAGGTTGTAGTGCGCATTGCAGCTGAATTGGTTGCTGATGGAGCTAAAAAACGTGCCTTGAAAATTGTAGTCTGTTCTTCAACAGATTCGGCAGTTGATGAAATTGCTTCAAGATTGATAGCATTGAATCGAAAACTCTCGACAGGTAAAAAAATGTTTTTATTCAAACACAAATTGAAATAAGAATTTTACTGAAATATTGCTTCCTTTCTTTTGCAGATGACAAATTTAAACTGGTCAGGGTTGGGGAGACCTCTGATAAAACTAAACACGACGTGAAACAAATCGAATTGCGAACTACCGCTGAGCAGATGAATGAGAAGGGAAAATACAACGCAGTGGTATGTTGTAATTTTTAAATTAATGTCTTGAATTCATGGCAACTTTATCTGTTAAAAATAATTTTTTCTAACAAATTTTTAGATTCGAGATCTGAAAAAGAAAATTGAAGACCTGGAAAAGTTTTTGAGAAACGCTGGCGATGATGGTAGATACAAAGAGATGAGAAGAAGGCTTGATTCTTTAAAAGCTCAGAGAAAAGCCATGCTTCATGATCCAGTGAGTCTTTTTATGATTTTTCAATATATATATTTATTTTTGTATTTTAGGTTTTTTAAAACATTTATTCAATTTTTAGAATGCCAAAGAAGATATTATGGCCGATGAAAGTTTAGAATCGACCATAAAGAAAAGGGAAATTAAAATCTTAATGAAAGCTGACATTATTTTATGTACTCTAGATTCATTCACTTCTGAAGAAGTGGAATCCGTTTTATCAAAGTAAGTTTTGATATCAGAAATCGGCGAAGTTATTTCTGCCTGTTTGTATCATATTTTAAATCATTTAATTTGTAAAATCAAAAGTAACTTGATATTTTGTAATTCATTTGTTATGATTACAGCTGTAAGGAACAAGTGGTTTGCATCATTGATAATGCCTCTCGATGCATTGAGCCTCAGACGGTAACTCCTTTGTCCATGGGTGTAAAATCTTTGATACTGGTTGGAAACTCAGAACAAGATGCGATTGCACATTCAACGGTATGGTTTTTTTCAATATAACGTTTACATCCAAGAGTTATTGAAATATTTAGTAACGATTTTCTTATCTTCAATTTTTAGAGTGCGGGATTCTTAGGACTGAGGAGATCACTTTTTACCAGAATTGTTCAATTATCGCCGGAAAACGTTATCACTCTGAAGACGCAATATAGAACGGTTATGGCAGCTCTACGCCCATTCAACGAATATTTCTGTGATGGCAAAATAGAATTCTCAAAGGCTCCAAATGTTATAAAGTCATTACGCTCTTATATGATTATCGACCACAACGGAATAGAAGGAACAGATCAGAACGAAGCATTTTTCGTAAGAAAACTTGTCCATGTCATCGGGTCCATGACGGATCGCGAAAATAAACCTTTTACAATTGGAGTAATAGCTCACAAAGATGATTTGGCAATGGCAATCAAAAGAGAAATTTTTGAGAAGTAAGCATGAAAATAATTTTATTAACAGTGATATCAAATAACTTAATCTTTGAAGCATTAATATGTGGTTTTAATATTAGAACAAATAAATCATGAGTGTTTTGTAATGTATAATGATGTAATGTTTTCAGCATTTCAACGTTTGACGATTCTCTCAAAGTCACTGTTGAGACTTACGAAAAATTTGAGAACCAAGAGAGAGATGTGATCATTGTGGTATCTGCTCTGAAATTTAGAGCGAGCGATTTATATGTTGCTGTAACGAGAGCTAGACAATGTTTATACCTGTGTGCCAACTTCAACAGCGATCTCATGGTAATATGATTATTTTATTTTATTAAATAAAATTATGGTCTCAATAACGTAACATGATAATATTTCATTTACAGAAATTTGTATTCAGTATGCAAGCTCTCTTGGAAGATGCAAAAACTTCAATGAATTATAAAAAATTGGACGTAAAATTAGATCCTTTGGATATCAAAACTGAAATCTCACTCTACTCATTTTAAGTTACTATATATAAAGAAGATATTCGTATTTGTATGAAATCTTCGATGTAATATATGATTTCGATCATATACGAATTGCAATAGGTGTAATCTACTCCGAAACGTCCCTGTTGAAAAAATCTTGTACAAATTTACAGATTCATTTAAGATTTAAGATCATTTAGATCCATTATTTAATCAATTAATAAGTAATCGATTATGTTTATTATGCTAATTAATTTATTTATGAATCACAATTGGCAGTAAAAATGTTGTAAAACTAACTTCGTATTTACTGTTTGCTATTATAGGTCAGTATTATTCAATTTTTGTACAATTATTATAATAAAGTTACAATTTTATATTTGATTTTTTTAAATAATGACTGAATGAATAACGTTATACGTTCATTATGTATTTATAATAAAATATAAATATTTTGTTAATATTCTTAAATCTTGTATGAATTGATTCTCATCCTAAACTCAAGCGACATTTATTATTTATTAATTCTGTATTATAGGTTTGATGTAAGTTCAGGTTTCCCGCACATATTTTAAACTCTGATCAGTAACAAGAAACGATCGTTTAATCAACGAATCATTTCCGTTAGAGCGGAGTACGCGTATACACAAAGTGTTCCAAAACGCATGAGCAGAGTAGGGTTCACTAGGACATTCTCTGTCTCTTTTGTTCTCATTCTTTACAGTTGTCATTATTTCGAACGGAACTAGAGAGCGTAGTAATAATTTGGAGCATTAACAATAACTTATTGATTAAACACGAATTTGTACGCTATAATTAAACATGAATTGAAACTCGATTCCAAAAATAAATGAAAACGCGTCCAACAAATTGTCTTATAATTACATAGTGTATATTATTAATCATCACGATTTAGGAGCTGTAACGATGTTCATCATTTGAACCTGGTATTTTCTAATATAATTATTGTTAACAACAAAAATCAACAGTCCCTACAAATTGAAATACAATTTATTCCTTAGACCCTGTTTTTTTCATAAATAAATAATCTTAACAAAATAAAGAATCAATCTCAACAATATTGTGATAGATAAAGGATGTCAACAATATAATATCGTTATTTTTAAACAACTCAACGGGAACGCTGTGAAGATTCACTATTTTTAATTAGCAGACCCCGAATTTTTTTCAATAAATAATCAGTTATTTTCATAACCAATTATTTTTATATAATGACCTTTAGGAGTGACCTTTAGGATTATTGCACCACTTCGTGAATTTATAAATTCAGAATAGTTTTTCAGAATAAAACCGTTTACACCGAATAGATAATAAATAAAATTAGTTCACCGGTAGGACGAAAATGAACGGAGTTGCTGTCAGGTGAGCGTTCTGAAACTTCCCCCCTCCCAAAAAAATAAATTAGTCCTACATATTAATCAACAAATAAAAATAAAGAAACACTTGACACTTGTTTGTCTTTTTATTCTTAACTCTACTTTTAAAAAATGTTATGCAATTATTGTCAACTTTCTCTGCTTGTATTTTCCACAAAATAGGCAAAATAGATTATGTTCACAGTGTATGTGCCATTTCAATGTTTTCATCGAAGATCTATAATTTAAACAATCTTTGTAAATTTGAAAAAGAGAAATGTACTCCATAAAAGTGAATATACACTCTTTCGGAGTTCTAAGTGAACTTCTCTTCGAAAGAGTTACATCTTATCTCGAGAAGACGCGAACGTTTCATATGATTTTACCTATATCTAGTCGGTATGAACGACAACAAAATGTTTAAAACTTTTCTTGGTTGTTTGGTTATTAATTAATAACCAAACAAATTCAGCGATGTAGTGTGTTTTCTGTCTTTCCGCATTCAGACTATTTCTTTTTAACTTGAAGTTATCTCCGAACAATTTATTAAATGAAATTTTCGTTATACTAAATCAATTAGCAATGAGAGAAGTATAATGATGAAAAACCCAGCAATCATTAATTAATATTTCATTAAAATAAAATAAATATATAAATTCTATAATTTATTCTATTTACTATTCATATGGTTTGAACAGTGGCAATTTTCCTTTGTAGTAGGGTTTGGCCAATTACAGAGCGATTGTAGCGCCCTGATTGGAAAAAACAAAAATTTAGCATTAGTTGGGGGTAAAAATATTTAGAAACTGTTTCAGTTTATTGTGGACTGTTGCATGAATAGTATCATCGTTGAAACTTTGAATATGGTGCAAAAAAAGAAACTGTTTTCCAACAATCCAACCAAGGAGACAGTGGAAAAAATTATCAAAACAATTGCTGATTCCGTTGACGGATTTGCGGATGTTTCTTTCACATCATATTCGGAAAAGTCTCTTGTATCAAAGGTTAGATAAAGCCCTTTTCTTTGTTATACATCTGTGGCAATTTTAAATTATTGTTTCTTTAACAAAGAAGATTATTCTGCTAACATCATAAACATTTTCATTGTTATTGTTATGTATACTATACACTGTAATTTGACACCTCAAACATTCTTCAAATGTTGTGTTTTTTTACTTGGCAATAAATACAGGATTCTAACAAATCATTTCAAAATATTTTATTTATCACGAATTTATACAACATGTTATATTTCAAGAATGTTTGAAGTGTCGTATTACGGTGATATTTGATACATATACATATATTGATAATGTGAATGAGAATCACAACAAAAAGGTTTTTCCTAATTTTTTTTCTTTGCAAAAGTAAGCCTTTAAGAATATTGTTGTCTAAAGTTAAATGTTACGAAACAGAGAAAATATTAAAGTAACGTTGCATTTCAGATTAGAGTTACACCATTTACGGCGACATTAATTGTTTGACTAATATTAATAATTTTCTTGTTTGGATTCTCGATGCTTTCTCGTTTTTTATTCCTTTATGATTGTTTTAATAACACGAGCGATTACTATCACGGAATAATGGTAAGTATATATATTAATATCAAATTATATTCATTGGACACTATTTATTACAATCAGACAATACTGAATA
>JAAMPD010000185.1:0-75161 GCA_025266255.1 Trissolcus basalis
AAATCAAGCTTTTTTATATGTTTTGATATTTTATTTCTGAAACAAGGGATGATTCAACCGTAATTTTTGTCACCATTCAATTCCTCGTCCTTGAAATACCCTAAATTAATTTTTGGTTAATTTCCAGACTACTTGGTGATAGGGCTAGAAATTCACCTCAGCCCCCCCTTAATGAAAAATCATTTTGATAAAATTGTTTTGAATCTCAGGCTATAAATTCGATAAGCATATTTATTTGGAAAAGAAGAAAAGGAGAATTTGATAATAGAATTAAAAGGCGAATTAAACAGTTGTCATCAGATGACCCGTGTTAATATTGAGATGCTCGGACTGATTGGCATGGAGGTACGCGAGACGCGTCATCCATCGCGCTAGCGTTGCAAAGTGGACGAGAACGTGCCCCTGAAGACGTAGCTATGTGCATTCAGTATTTGTTACGTACGATCAAACATTTACCTTTAATTGGCTGACGTTATAGCGTATCGGTCCAATTAGAAGGTGGATAAAACAGATCGTTTAATCAACGACAGTGATTTACACTCCCTGGCAATCTGATCGATTCATGTGCAATCTTCCACACTAGATCGACGTGCGTAATGAAGAACATGATACTTCATCCAACAGTCCACAAGAATGGAAAGCTATTTTTTGGAAAATTATCCATTACAATTTTCTCGTTTGATACATTTCTTGTAATGTAATAATTATAAGAATTGTATAAAAGCGATCTTAAGATCCCCTTTCGTGGACTACAAATTATCAAACTGATTGGGTTGTAACAACTTATCGGTTTTAATAGCAATTCTATAGCGTCAGCTCAGAAATACAATTCAACATTAATTGAAATGTATTATGTGAACGTTTGTTGAGGGGTGACGAAAAATAGTTGCGATATCGATTTTTCCGATACTGCGCAGGTACCTTAATCTACTGTGGATTATCAGTGCTTCATTCAAATAGTTCCATTCAAATATAGTAGAATATGTAGGACAGATAAAGCTCAAAATCAAACAAAATTGTCTGATGGAAAAACTGGATCTATAATATATTCTGGCTAGAATTCGAGATTAAAAGCAAATCACATTTTCCGATTTAGCTCGAACTCTAATACTTAAAGTAAGTGTTGATACACTCAACGATGTGACTGTTGTTTCTTTTCAACATTCAGTATGTAAACAAAAGACTCATAATTTTTAGTATTATTATTTATATTTTAAATATCTTCTTCATTTGAATAAAAATTTTGACCAAGAATTTCTGCATAAATTCTGTTGACAGTTTATTATACAAAAATGAATTTATGGTTAATTTTATGTCTACGTTTATCATGATTTTGGATTTGATTTTGGACACACTCTTTACAGTATCATATGCTCTGGCTTAAAAATATTTTATTTAATTAATTTGAGATGTGCGAAGACACTATTAGTTATTTTTTTGCGTATGTTATAATCTTCTAAATTTGCGCGGCACATCCAAAATTGCACGACTTATGTTTATAATTATGTCAACATATAATTTCAGTGAAATTCCGGTACTTGGCGACGTCGCTGACTACAACAAAGAGACGAAATTGACAGAATATTTCCAAATAACATCGAGAACCAGAATTCCCATCTATTAAATTGTAACAAGCGATGAAATTTCATTTCTTCAATTTGTTTCGATTCATCGTAATTGTTTATTTTTTTTTTATATTATTAGTTTTCAATTCATAGAACATGGATTATAACATTAATAATTAAATCTTCCTCTTGTTTATAATGAATATAAAACAATGTCGACACTTTTTTATACAAAGTGTATATATTTATTCATTTTTACTTATTTTGAAGTCAAAACATTATATACGACGTATTAATATCAAGTTGTGCAAGTTCAATGAAACTACTATCAAAGTGAGACAGTGCAAGTAAACATTTTTTTTATACTTGGCCTTTGCTATTAGTTTTACTGAACTATTGGTTAATTTATTGCATATTGTACGATTACAAATATTTTTCTAAGATTCTATAAAAATATTTAAATTACACATTCAAAGGTATAAAACTTCTTTTTGAAATTATGTGACCATAGATATATAACTTTAATAATTGTTAAATGATATATTAAGTATTTTTATACATTTTATTATTTAACTGTTGTGAATTAGAAATACCTGAGGGATTTAACTGACTAAAATGAATTTAAATCAAATATTGTTTAAATCAAATTTTATAAGAATATAACAAAATTATAGAAACACTCAGTCTTATATATGACATTTAAAAAATGTGATTTATTAATTTGAATTCAAAATAATCAATTACCATATTCCAATTTTCATTATCTAAAAGTGAATTGATAAATTCTGAATAACCGTTTGAACACTTCTTTTCTGAGACTTATATGACCAAATCGTTAACATTGCTCAAATTGACCTCAGAGCAATATATCATGCTACCGATGACTTTCATTCTAAGGTGTGAACATTATTTTAGCTTTAAAATAAAAATATTAATCATGATTATCTGCTCTAGAATTGATATAATAATATACCTACTCTGATTTCATCATTTATTCAGCTTGCTTTTTTTACACCATTTGATAAAACTGTCTTCAACCTTGAGAGTTAATGATATCCTGAAAATTAGAATATTGAAAATTCAAAGTGACAAAAAAAGCTTTATTAAGCTTTCATAACTTTCAGAGATAAGATTGATGAAATATGACGAATCCAGCGTTTGACCTAGGTTTATACCGAGACGATTCATTATTCCCTAATGATGATATTTATCGCGGATAACGGGCAATATATCAATGTTTTTCGTCGCGTGACTGATTGTGATCTTGAGAATTTATTTCATACTGCATATATAAATTAGATGTGACATTACGCACGCGTGCAAAAGCGGCCTCCTGTTACATTTATATGCAGTATTACATTAATGGAATGTCCATTAGTTCTGAATAACTGGGTTAATTGCAAGCGCAGCTCGTAAGCGGCTTGGAGCCTGGGGAAAGCGAAAGGTCCTAAACGCTCTCGAATTTCGAAACCCCTGGTGACTTTTGTTCATAATTGCAACAATTATAATCATGCGGTGGTTGTTCTGACTCTCATGGCGACATCTGCACTAATCAATGCTCATTACGATAAATTTTGATTTTTTGTTGAAAAATGCATAACGTTATTTATCATGAATTATCTTCGGGGTTAGAAACTGCGCGAAAGCACTCGCGGAATCCTGTTATAAATATGCAAAATTTATTAATCTCCGTGGAGTCACAATAAGAAACAAGTTATTCTCATATTTATATCGCTAGCGTCCTGCTGCGTAGCCAATAAAGATGACCGGTACAATTGTTAAATTGAATCAGTTTGCCGCGTGTATCTGTAATTAAGATGAGAATTGATAGTGAAAAACTTGATGTTCGATCGCTGATTTTATGTCACGGATTCAAATGTCCACTATGTTGATTTCAACCCTGTCCCCATACAAGATTAAAGCTGAGAACCGCGAAGATGACTTTAAGTCATTTTAGTAGTAGTCTAACGTTTTGGGCCATAATATAAATACCTGTTTGTTATATCTCGAACCTTTAAACCAAGAAAAAAATAGGAAAATTAAACGTTATAAACCAACTAACAGAGGAAAATAATATAAATGTTTAACTCGTATGTGAATTTAAGTTGAAAAAAAAAAAAGACAAGAAGATATGCTATCGAAATTGAATTTTTAACTATTCAGAAAAGAATGAAAAAACTCGTTAATTATTCGTCGCAAGGAATAAACGAAAAATATTGTTTAAGGCACGCAATGTTATCCTTAGGAATGAATCAGCTATGAGAGAGCAAGCCATGTCTTCCCACCAGTATTAAATAAATTTGAAATAAACAAAATGCTTGAACGTTTTTATCTGGGATGAGAATAAAAAATATATCTTCTTTTCAAAGAAGCCGACAGGCTGTACGAGAATTTCCGCAAGCTGAGAAATTGTAGTGGTACACGCGCAGCCACCTTTAAGAGCATTCGTGGTATTGAAATCAAAACGAATTCGTGGCGCGGGAGATAGAAAAGTCGCGTCCACCAGAGTCCAGATTTATTATCCTACGACTTGTAGGCAGATATATTCGCCCACCAGAACCGCGGTCTTCCCACGCATCGCTCATTCCCGATATCTGCTTAGCCGTGTAGGTAAGCCGGCGCTCTTTATCCGATGCCTCGGCCAGATCTAGTCTTAGCTAGGTTAAGTTAGGTTATGCTGAGATACGAACAAACATCACAGTTGGAAGCAGGCGAAGTGCGCCAACATGAGGGTCGCCGGCGCTCGTCACTATATAGACTTGGTATATATATACCAATCAGAAGACACACTGTCCAACTAAACAGGCTAACCCACACGTACTACGACTAATCGTTGAGGCTATACGGGGTGATTCGCAGCCACAGGTTAAAGACTTTTGATACAGCTCTTTAAAACCGACGAAATTTGATAGCAAGATGAGTTGTACTTACGATGATAAGCATCGCAGACAACGAACAAAATGGACACTAATGAGACGTTTACATCTATTTCCCTTAAAACACAATTTTTCATTTTTGTTTAATTTTTTCATTTATTTTGTACTTGGTTTTTGTTATTTTGTTCACGTTTCGAAGACTTGATTATTCAATTTAGTTTTGGTTATTGTTTCAGTTATTGATTTCATTTGAGTTACGTAACAAAAGCAGAAAAACAACACCGCGCAATCAACTAATTTCGTGAAAAACAATAATATGCAAGTCTAGAAAACAAGTGGCTCGTGTGTCCGATTTCACCTCGTAAACAATATCCCGTTTTTATCTCCAGTGACGGCGATACTTTGAAAAATTTGCCTGATATTCCATTACTCACTGTCACAATAAAAGTAATAATTTTTACATAAGATTTTATATAAGCATATGATGAAGAATCTCTTTAGGTGTTTATTTTTGTCCGGGTCGCTAAAATACATCAGTCTTTTCAAATTACATCACCTATCTATAAGTAGGAAGACGATGCGAAATAAAAACGCGACGGAAAAGATGGGATGTTGTTATGGAAAAATAAGTTCATCAAGATGCCGATAAACACACACGCACTGTCATTACAGCTGCCACGGAGGCATGCAGATTATGTTTAATCTACGCGTAGACATTAACGATCACAAACTGACCCACGCTGGGGCTTCATTTAAATCAATTATGAATTCGCCTCTTAAATCTCTTATATTCAAATTATACTAGTTATTTTAAGATTAAGCTGTTTTCTTGCTTATGAAAATGTTTTTTTGCATATAAAAAGTGAAAAACGCAAAACCATGTTATTAAACCCTGAAATCTAGTTAAACGTCAGCGAGCATTTCAATATTTTTCCCTCCATTCTATTTTTTTCCTTTAGTCGCAAAACTGGTTTTCCTTGATTAATATAAATTTTTCTTTCAGTCATAAACTCTGTTTACATAAATTTCAATTGAATTCTAATTGTTCTATCTAATTTTCCGATCACAACTGAAATTCATTAATCTAAACAAATAAAATCTGCTACCATGTAAACTATCACTTTGAGTTTACTTATTTGCCACTGACTCATTACAATGATATTGGCTATGCTAATTGCACTTGTTTTATTTATCGACTAGCACGTCAATATTATTAACACATTGTTGCATAAAATGGAGCGAAACGTGAATAATTCATCATTGAGAAATAATTGTCGCTAGGTGATTGCGAAAAAAGAACCCTATTTGTCAATTTTGTTACGAAAACTAAAGAATTTACAATTGTAATTCACGCTTTTCATCAACTTCCCCTCTTTTATGATACCAAAAACTGCGTCTTAGCTGCCTTAATTTTAAAACGTTGCATCACTGGTTTTCATGTGTATGTTCACAAACATGTTGGAAAATGCATTATCGCGCAAGTTTTCGCTAGATCTCGTTACATTGTTTTCACACTTTTGAACCGTAATCGACGCACTTTTGTCATTATCAATGCCCGCGCTGTTGCCGCCTTTCACATCACTTTTATGGTGCACTTACATCATCCTTACCTTTTTACGTTTTGAGATTGTTGTTTGATGACTTTCTTTGTTTTACATCGAGAACGAGCACGTTAATTCGCCAAGTATATACCTACCTAACACAATTGAGTCTAAAATAAAGTTCCCAAGTAATTACGAACAAATGGAGTGGTTGGTTTCTATTATTGTGAAGAAATATATTCTCGTTGACATAAAAATACAACAGACAACAATACAGAATAAATGACAACACTGAAACGCATTTATATAAATTTTGAGATCAATTAGTTAGCGTGTAAAAATAGTCGATATTTACGTAAGAAAGATGTAAACGTCGGGGAGAGTTTTTTTATGGTGCCTATAAATTGTACAAAAGTATAAAATTAAATCATTTTCAAATGCAAGCATACATAAAATTGAAAACCATGTCTTCGTCAAAATTTGCTGCGTCATAAAGATAAGTGTATTTTACACCTCTTTCAAGAACATCAATGTCACATATTTTCCAGGAGAAATTTCATTAAGGTGAATCGAAGTTTTTTTTATTCATATTGTTGAATGTTTATCAGTCGGAGATTTCGATTGACCATTACGTACATGAAATTGTCATCTAAGCATTTTCATTGAGTATCACTTATTGCAGTTAAAAGATCATTAATTCAACGTTTGACGGAGTTTGAAATCAATTATACGTTGCGCGACCTAATCTATAGGCACTAGTGTGTCTTGCAGTGACCTTTAGCTTTGAAGTGTGAAATCTACGATATAAGCAATGAAGCTGATTTTTCAGACCGCAAAAAGTTTCAGAATTCCTTACTGTATCTTTTAAGTATCTTTTCTAATGCGATTATTAAATTGTTTATGATTGTCGCTTGGGAAGATTTATCTTTGAAAAAAATGAAAAATCCGTGTTATGAATTCGTAATAACAATGAAAGTGGTGTAAACTGTCATTTTAGTGAAAGGTCATTAATAGTGAATTTTATTTTTTTTATAACTTACAGAGACAAATATATATGTGTAATTCATTTCAATTTAATATTTTTCATATGAGTATCAAAATATTTTTGCAATAAAAATTTATAGACTTTATAATTAATATATATAATTTATTGCCACTTTATATAACTAATTTGACTTATACATGTATGTAGAATAAATAATACGGATAAGTTGAATATAAAAATATACGTGAAATATATTTTGAAATATATTTTGGAATATATAGGGTAACTGCACCAGTGAATGATCATTACATTGGAGTAACAAAAATACATTTTAAATGAGTAAACATTCATGCACTGGTACCAAATTTTAACTGGCCATTTCGGTGATTGTCATTTGGACGAATGAAATGCATCATATTAGCAACTCTTTTTTGGTCGTCACAGTCCCATATGGGGCACACTCGGGCTACAATACGGGAATTAGTATTAACGAGGTCCAAAATGTCACGACCAGGGATTGGCTGAATATCGCCCACCGAATCTCTCGGTGCACGTGCGAACTCGCCGAAACCATCGTTAACATCGATCCCTGATTTTTTAGCAAAGATATTACATTGTAAGTTTCTTTCTCTCTCTCTCTTTCTCTCTCTCAATGACAATTGTTCCATCTTATCTTTGTCATGGTTCATTGTTTGTATGTTTATTTGTTTTTTCTTGTTCTTCTTATTGAGGCTTCGCATACCCGAGCCGTCCTCAGCGTCTTTGCTGAATATGCGACGGAAGAGCAAGATGAAACGGGCTAATCTACTCAACGTAAGTATTGGCCTTACCCGTACCTCCTAAACGCGACCGCAGCGCCATCTTAAAAGAACTCGTGTTGTAGAAATCAAAAAATGTTTTCATTTTCACAATAATCCAAATGTTAAATTACATGGGTTTTGGTTGATAAATTATGAAAAAACATAAGTTGACTTGAAAATATCAAAAAATCATTCTCCGTGCGTTCATCATATTTACGTAATTCTCATAACTGGTTCCATTAATTGTAATTATTATTCTGGTTCGCGATATAGGTGGTGGCAAAAGCCTTAACGTACGTCAAGCAGCTCACCAACGAGTCGGATCGTCACCGCATCCTGAGCTACGTCCGACACGGGCAATGTCCGGATCATGCGCCGCACGGCAGCCTTGCGGCTCACATCAGGGCGATTATTCTTGTTGGACGGGAGATGGAAATGTTCCTTCCAAGGTATGCGATGTTGATAATTTTCTATATTTGCCTTCTAACTAGAATGTTTGTCAACAACAATCGTTGTTGTTGTTGTTGTAGGGGCGGAACTTGGTCGACGAACGTAATTGTCCTGCCAACTCACCGCAAACGCCGCGCTGCCGAACCCTTGCCGGAAGACCAACGACGACGCAGTTCCCAGCATCGCGAAACCTAAAAACCCGAATCGAAAGCGAATGAATGTTGTTATAAAACGTGCTTTTTTTTATAAGTGATCACTCCCTGATTTTCATGTCACCGAAAATTACGCTGTCGATATAATGCACGATTTGTTGGAGGGGGTAAGCTGCGTAGATCTTGCTTTAATCCTCAACTATTTTATAAATAATCGTGATTTTTTCACTTTGAGTCAGTTGAATAATAGAGTTCAATGCTTCGATTACAGGCCAAATTTTCACAGTAACAAACCTCCGGAAGTCACACCTAATCACTTAAAATAAAAAAGTATTATATTTTCTTCGGCAGAAATGTATCATTTGGTAACGTATTTGCCTTTGATTATTGGCGACTTGCTCCCACCCTGCGATCAATGGACTTTATTACTAACACTGAAAGAGATTATCATTGTAGCTTTTAGTCGAGTCATAACGAAAGACACACATTTGTATCTGCAGGTACTTGTATCCGAATATTTGCAATTATTGCAACAATTATTTGCGTCTTCAATAAAACCAAAACACCATTATTTAGTACATTATGCGACTGTCATGCAAAAAATCGGGCCACTTGTAACATTTCTCGTCTACGATTTGAGGCGAAACATCAAGAGGCAAAGAAAACGTCTCGAGTGCCGATTTTTCGGATCAATGTTTGTCGGACTATCGCGATAAAAAGCCAACTGCAACTCAATCACGCGTTTACGAAATATGATAAATCAGCGAAAGATTTTTTAACATCGTCGACGCGCTTATTGAACGCTTATCTAATGACTAATTATAAATTTTATATTACAATATTACCTGCAGATCACCAACGTGAAGTCTTTTTAGCAACAAGTGTAACTTACTTAGGTCAACAGTTTAAACATAGAGCTATAGCAATTATCGCGAGCGAAAACGGCCCAAAATTTCATTTCATTGATTTGATTTTGATTAATAAAAAAGAAAACGATTTCATACTTTCAACTAAATTGATCGATAATGAGAATGTTTTTTATGATGCGCACTTGTATGCCTATTGTTTAACCTTTCAAAAATTTGAATGGAAAATTTTGCGGCGAAATGATCTTATTAATGTGTCTGTTTGTTCGATTAAAAAAAAAAAACGAAATGTAGATTACGTAATAAAAGACTGGATGTAAGCGACTTATTTTTGTTTAAAACAATGTAAATAATTGTTAAACAGATTTTTGAATAAAAATGACTAATTATACACACATTTTAATTTTCTATTTCGATTATTATCATCTAATAAGTCTGATTGCAAAAATTTTTTTCGACTGTATTCGTATATGGTACAACAAACTCAATCTAGGTGGCGCGCCTAGTTTCTCGCAAGTGCGAATTCGTTTCGCAGACTCATATATAAAGCCAAACTATACCACTTCGTCAGGGTTCGTCTCCGTCATTTGGGTGGTATCAGAAATTAGAATCACACCGATAGAAAAACATGGTAAACTGCGGACCATAACCTCAAACACAAAATTTTCCCCCAGATTACAGAAATCTTTGCTATCGACGGAACATTTTTTACTGAATTCTGACGAAATTTTGTTATGTTCATAGTAATTTTTTGTAGAAAGCTTTACCGTCCTCGCTTTGGTAAGAATCATAGTAAAATTTAATGCTGTATTTCTATCCGTGCAGCGCATTTCTAAGTCAGAATTCATGCCGATGTTACCATGTGTGCCACGTTATCACATCACAACGAAATAAAAAATCCTTCAATATCACTCGTACAAGAAACTCCCTTGAACGCGGTGAAATTAATAATTCTTAAAAAAAATTAATTAAAATTAAATTCACGATTCAAAAAATTTGATGATTATACGAATAAAAATTAACTTGTCAACAAAGTTCAATTTACATTAATCACTAAATAACTATCTGCTATGTTTCTTTTCTATTCGCGCAAATGATGCCTCGAAAAAAAGCCTATTTCTCTAAATGATACACAGCCGGCCATTCATTGATACATTTACCTTATTTTTGTTTGTGTAAGAACGCGTGCGACAGTATTTCTTTTTGAATCAAGATTCAAACTGAACATTTCACAAACCATCACAAACAAATTATATTTTCATAATTTTTTGTGACATTTAAAATAATTTCAACTCCCTCTTAAAAAAATTAACATGTTTGATATTTTTCTAGATTTTTATTGAAACTCGTTTAAATTCAAATATGTATAGTTTTGATTTGATAATTTTTCTTATTGAACGAAGATTGATTTCAAAACTGCAGTAATACCGAAACGAATAATTGGCATTCTCTTTAACCTCGTTAATAATTAGCAGACTGACACTGCGATCGGTCATTGCCGATAATTATTACGATTATAAAACGTGCATTGCGTGAGTTAATGGAACAGCGCGTTCCGATTGGCCATCGAGTCCGACTTAATTGCGGGAAAGTTCGATTAACGATCGCAATAACTGGCATATGCGACAAGTGCTTTAAATCAAGCCGGTCTTACTCTCGCTTCGTTCGGACTGTATCGGGTGCGTGAAGCTTCTTATCGCAAAAGTGGAATGCACCTAGAGAATTCTCGTGATTGCGCGAAACCAATCCTAATTTATGAGGTCAGATATTTCATTTGCATATTACCCTTTTCTACACCTCGATGTGTTATTGTAAAAACATTGAGTTGAAACACAAATAACTCATATAAAAGAAATAATAACAACTTAAAAAAATTGTTCATTCTCTGCTTAGATGTTTATAGATTAAAGTAATTCAAAATTATACACATGTTTTACGAAATAGTCTCGGTGCCAAATTTAGCTGAAAAAGTGTATGAAAAATTGAAGAGATGCTCCTCATTCGTCATGAAGAACGAAAATTTACTGTTGTGAAAGTTCATCGATCCCAGATTTAAGGATCTTTTATCGATAAGAAGAGCAGTAAAATGACTAAAAGAAACGAAAATGGTAATTTCTTTAGAAGCACATATATTATATCAAATAATGAGAAAACATAAAATTATTGATTATTATAAATTGAAGTGAACCAGTATCAAAACTATACTGAGATTGATCAGAGAGAGTGAGAAAGAGAGAGAAGTTACGCACTAAAGCTTTAGACAACAGGTCCTTAGAAGAAATCATTCGAATTAATACCTTTTCTCTTTGAAAAATAAACAAATCGCTATTTAATTATATAGATAAAGAAGTCTTTTTTATCTGGCTATCCCTGCGACACAAACTACTAGTGAGCGGTTATTCTCTGATGTGTAGGACGGATTACACGAAGAAAAATAAATATGACAATTTACTATAGAAAATCGCAAAATCGAAATATATATAATATAATATAATATATATAATATCATGAATTTTATTATATTTCATGGTGAATCCCATTGAATTTCAAGTCTCAAGTGATTTTGCGATTTTCATAGTAAATTTTTTTTTCTCCATGTCGTAAGACTGAACTTTTTTACATGAGAAAATTGGAAGCTAAAAGTTCCATAAAATCTACTTATTTTCGAACAAAAGAATAGTTTTTTTATATCCTGGTTATTCATTATAAAGCATTGTTTCAACTTTTCAAATTTTTCAAACATTAATACAAAAGAAACATATGCTTTATATAAACAAAATTACAATTTATTTATCTCCTCAAAATACTAGCGAATGAAGTTTAGTGGGCAATAGATTTGTTTCTTACGTCAAAAATATATAGATAAAATGAGTAAGCACATTTTTGAATGAAGAAACTTTTACAGTGATTATTTAAAATATTAAAATTGTGGGATATAAGCAAATTCGTATATTTATAGTCTACTGTTACTTAAAAACACATTTTAACGTTGTTGTGTGCTGATCGTTGGCACATCTAACAATTAGCTGGCAAGTTCATCAAGCGAATCTTTGTCAGACAAAAAATGAGGGAAATTCAGAAGGCGCCCAAGCATAATTAAAGGTGTTAACGGACACCGATGAAATTTTGTCTGATTTCTTATTCTTTTTATAAGTTTTCTTATTCTTATACTTTCTTATTTTTTATTCTTGTATTCCAGGTAAGGATTGAAATTACAATTGGATTCATCTAGATCAACACTGGTACTCGTCTGAGCAAATACTGTTTTCTTGGCCCAACGCTTGAAAATAATGTCGGGCCAAAGTTGGATATTAGAGTACTAGTCCAAAGGAATTTATTTATCATAATTTTTATACAAAAACAAAGGACATCCATTGGCAACAAATGTTCATTTAATGAGTTTTTTGATACATAAAAAAACATGGATTTCACAATTCCAATATTCGCCAACAGGTAATATATAGAAAGACTTATAAACTGGCATGGTGTGTCTTATACACATGAAATACGCGCTCATGTTATTGCACTTGTCACAACAGCTGATGTAAATTTTATGAACTTTACATTTTTTATACCCGAAAGTCGCTATATTAGTACCCTGGGGCAATCGCGAAAATTATAGCAATTGTCACAGAGCGCAGTAACGTGATTTTAGTTGTCAGACGCAGTGGCTCGTGTGCAACGTTATCGCAACAATTCAAATGTCTTCTCCCCACATCGGAAGCACGAACCGTTATACCATTTAACTGTTCGGTGATTTCACGCGCTAGCTTAATTTTATTAATAACGGATGCTTGGTTTGGATCGTGTGGTATTGGTTGTTTTTTTTCTGAGAATTCATTTTAATTAAAAAATTAAATTCTAGCCCTAATTGGTACAATTAAATAGGTAATTTACAGTATGTTATAGAAAATGAAGGCAAAAATCTATGCCGATAATAAGATTCTAATTATTCGAGTGCGAAAGCACGGTGGCAGACGCAAGGCGCGAGTTTCGTTTAGCGTATAATTAGTCGCTAACGAAAAATTCAACGCGTGTACGGGTTTAGAGTCAGAGGTTAAGAAATTATGATTTGAAACAGTTATGGAGATGAGCTCAAAATGATTAAAATTGTCTATTTATAAGCACGAGGAAGTTGTTTGTCTCAGGCTTATTTTATTAGTGACAGATAATAAATTTATGCCGAAAAATTGTCAGTTAAAAATGTATGACTGGTATGTAAAATGCATGATGGATGAATAGAAATTGTATGTGCGAAAATACCATAATGACTGTTAATCATCTTACGGACTAATGTTGGCATACAAATCCTTCAACTAATATAATTTCTCTAAAAATAGCCACTGTCTTTATTAAAAATAGATATCAATTCAATTGAATTATTATATTCTAGATTAATTCAATTCATGGTGTGTAAAATACAAAAATTTACATTCGCATGAAAAATAGTTTCCAAACTGAATTGTGTGAAAATGCCAAAACTATAAAAAGCAAACTAAATTTTTCTAATAAAAATAAAAACTTATATAAACTACCTAATTTTTCATTTGTTTATGTCCATAATTATGTTTAAAAGTCTGAAATTTGTAACTAATATAATACCTAAAAAAAAGAAGAATGTCAATTAATCAAAAAAACACAGCAGAGTTAATTAAAAGAGCACAAGTTGAATTTAATTAGTTCTGTAAGATCATTCGTCTTGTGCGGGATCGGAAAAAAAGTTGGTGACCTTGGCCCAACTTAAAATGTCGTGAATTTTCTTCCGTCTCTTGTAAGGTAGTGTGCGCGAACACATTTTCATTGAAAAAAAATTTACCGCGACAAAGCCACGGCCACTCGCGTGATCGCTTTCACTTTATCGGAACGTCGCAATTGCACCATAATCGGACACCCGTCGAGAAGCAACATCATACGCTAAAAAGATTAACTAAAGATTGCATAAAGCCGAACTGCCCTTGTGACCTTTTTTTAAAATCGAAAATAATAGTTACAGTCACAATAATCTTATGTCTGGACAGACTTAGTTAGACTAAATTATGCATAATTGAACATAGAAATTTTCTTTGAATAAAGTCAGACCTACTCATTTTTGAGGTCTGATCAAACCTGAAAACGGACCTGATTCGATAAAATTCTGTCTGGTCATATGTAAAATCAGACATGAATCAGATAAAATTTGATAACATTCGGCATATTTTGATCCAATCAGAAATATTTCCAGGTCTGGTCAGAACTAGAATTATTTTTTTCCCCGATAATTATCTTTTTTTACTTTATTAAAAACTGTAATGAAAAATAAAAAACTAATGAAAAATAGCTGCATCATATGATAATGACATTACATTTGATCACGTATTTCATCACAAATTGAAATTGTGTTTTCGGACGGCAATATACATCGCGAAAACTATTACTTCAATTCAGCTGTCGTAAATTTATTACAACGTTCATATACGCTAAGTTGCTAATTTCGTTTTATGATACCTTGTGTTCAATTAATGCATTTTTCTAACCAAACGTTACGAATATATCCGCGCATCCAGAAATCATCTTTGGGCGATTTCACTTAGTAATTATACTGTAACTTTTTTTATTGTATTGTGATATTTCATCTTCTTAAATAATGAAATAATATGTAATTAATTCATTTGATATGTTTGCTTGTGAGATTTACGATGAGAGAAAAAGGAGAATTGTGTATATGCAATGAAAATCTAGTATCTAGTATCAGTTTATTGAAAATTAATGAACCGAAAAACATAAGAAAAAAAATTATTTTTGTTAAGATGAGGAATTGGAATGACAGACGTTGAAAACAGTTCTATATCAAAGATTGAAAGTTTTCACATGTCTATATACCAATTAACATTGTACCAATTAGAATTTGTTTTCACTCTTTGACACTTTTTTGTGTCCTTAGAAAAGAAACTCGAAAAAGTAATATGTATAATTTCCGTCAAATAAGCCATTTTTTGTATTAGCGAAAACCGAAATATTCAAATAGCAAGTGTAATTGGCTATCTATAAATCTATAAATTAAATTAAAATTATGAGCTACATAAATTAATTGCATAAGTGATAATATTATGCAACAGCAGACAAATTTGAATGCTTTACTTATATGGAATGTTTTGAAAATATTGAAATTAAAATATTAAATGATATGCGATATTATTTTTTAATATCGAATATTAATTTTTAATTTTAATTTTTATTTATAGAGTATAAATATAATAAACTAAAGTTTTAAAATTAAAAATTGAATATTAATCAAATTACATGATAAAAAATGATTTAATTTTTCAGGACAAAAAAATTTATGAAATTATAATCACATAATATTTTAATGATTTATTTAAAGGAGTGTTGATCTATTTGCAAACTTCTATTAACAAATGACTTCTTACATATATATATCATATGTTTTTCAATCGAAATGATTCTATTTAAGTACTTTTGCTAATGCAAACAAAAAGAGAAAGGCTTGCATTGTGATATTCGTCCATCAATGAAAATTTTTTATCTCACGTCTATCAAACTGCACGATGAAGCCCAAACAAAAGTCAGTGTCTAATTCGTCAAAACTTTCAAAATCGTGAATCACATTTCACCGAAAATTATGCCGTTGAATTATTATTCCATGGCAGATAATGAAGGTACTGTCGAGGGTATCTTCCTTGCGAGCGAAATGTCAAGTCGCGGACACTTTATTCTCAGCATTGGTTGGGTCTCAAGTATTCATTAGATGTGGCCGCCACTCGGTATTGCATTCGCTCGTCCGTGTTATGCAAGTTCTCTCAATTTGCTTGTTATTAGTTGGCGAGAACGTGTCACACGACACTCATAAATGAATTTAAAAACTTCGTTCATTATTAATGTTGTAATTATAGAATAATGCCTTCACTTTTATTGTCTCGCGGACGATCACTAAAATAAAATAATCAATCATTATTCTTGGTAACAATTTTTTTAAGATAATATATTAAAAATCGATGCAAATCATTATAATCAAAACAAGTTATTAAAAGTTACTTTGCCAACGAAAATAATCAATTGTAAAAACTTTAATATTTTGCAAATAAATAGAATTTGAAAAATTGGTTCAGAAGTAATAGTGACTTTTTCATTTGAACCACTGAATTACAAATTAAATTTAAGTTCAATTTCATTCATAAATCTGATAATTCCGTTTAAAATATTTGATAAATTCTTTATTATTATAAAGGATTTAAATAAAGAGTCAAACACTCGAATACTTGTATAATTTCCACACAATTTTTTAATGTAATTTGACAGCAGTATAACAGTCAAATTGTAAAAAGTGGAAACGCACTCAATGCACAATGATATGTATTTGCATAATCGGCAAAAACTGTATTAAAAAAAATGCTCAGCTAACAGTGTATCGTTCAAAGGTATAGTTTTTATTACGGCTAAAAGAAGTACACGTGTTCGAAAAGTACAGAACCGGTAAATATTACTCAACAACTCTAGTTTGACCAATTCGTGTTTATATCTCAAAATATAATTATTGTGACGGTATCAACGATTGAAAAGTACTTATGCTACGTTACCTAATTAAATAAAATAAAATTTAATTAAAGAAAATCATTCAATTAATTGAACATCACTCAGTCATAGTAACAAAAATTGAAATAAAAATGAAAAAAAAAAAATAGAATAAACACATCAGAAAATCAAAAATTAAACCATGAAAACTGTGTAAGAAAAAAATATTCTTGTCGAAATAAAAAAATTTGATTCGAAAATTATAATTTTCATTCTACATTGTCTTTCACACAAATGAAGTTAGTCCGAAAGGTAAAAGTTAAAGATTAAAATAATCAGCAACGTTTGGGGCGGGCCGTATTATCGCAGATAACTTAACGAGTATCTTTTTCGTCTTTACATATAAGTATAATAATTATCACCATTACGATGTCCGCGAGCGCCCGACGAAAATTTGCTGACGTGAAAAGGCGCGGTTCCTTGGAGGCAATCGCGTCCGCTCGGCTTTTGACGCGCAGAAAAATCACAACAGCAATCGCTTGGGGCTGTAGCGAGCGTCAGAATCAATTGCAGAGTTAGCTCCCCACAACTTCCTTGATTATCCATCTCTTTTTGCGCGCCAAGCCGCCTCGATTAAACTGGATCGCCACAATTAATCGCGTACTACGGAATCGACCACTTAAAAAACTAAGGAACTTGTCAGTGTGTTATTAGAGGCTACACAATCGGTTCATTTCTTTAAAATAAACAATATTTTTAACATTGCATTCGCGTAAAACATTTTTTTATTCGTTTATTCATACAAATTAAATATTCACAAGATTATGCATCATGCTTTTCAAATTAAACTAACCGTTCTAAATTATTTTTATATTTTTCTTCATTTTCGATCCCACACGGACAAAACCATATGTCAAAATATATGGAAAAATTATATTTTTTATATAAATTATATAAAAATTTATATTCAATTTATATAAGATCTTGCCGCTTTTTATATTCAAAATATAAACAGTTCAGTACGGAATATATAAGTTTATATTTTATTTATATGATATATATTTCAAATATAACTAAAAATATATTTTCGTCCGTGTGGGATATAGGGAAGACAACCCTACTGTAGATCATTTGAGACAAATTTTCCATACTTAAAACATATATCGACAATAAATCATTTCAAACATCATGATTGACCGTGTATTGACAATATGTTGATGATATGGTAGAGTGTGCACGAAGACTGCTAAATTCTTAGTAAGAAATATTATTCATTATTAAAGAAAAAACATCATATATGAATAAATAAATGAAAGCATGAAATGAACTAACCTTTATTGACAAGCTAAGAAAAAATACAATATGACAGAATGTCAAAATTTTCCAAATTCTCCATCCGCAATGTAAAGTTATTGCTCGAAGTATTATTTTACTAATGAATAACTTAACGAAAAATAACATAACAAGATAATTTTTAACAATATTTTTCATTGTTTGGCATTAGTTGTCTCATTAATTAGCAGTTAGTTTTGTACGCTACATAATTTTCCATTCAATTTTCGTATTTTAATCTCAATTAATATCAATTTCATATACGTAATTTTTTTTTTGTTCATTCATTTTGATCAATTCTGTTGAGTTTTTGATGATGTACAAGTTACATGTTCTATGTATTGAATAATCTTATAATTAAATGTATTTTATAATCTACAAATGCAATATTATCAATTATGAATGTTATTTTGAAAAGCAAATTAGTTTGTTTAAATCTTCGAGTATCACTCTCTGTGGAGGGGAGAGAGAGACAAGATTTATGTTCCACAGATGTGAACTCTGTAGATTTCAATAAAATTATCAGTTCATCGCACTCGCCATTACACTTGGGTGACATCTAACCTGCAACCCGACTGCATTTATCAACACGAAGCAAAAATATTCAAATGTTTACAGTTAATAAATGGCGATAACCTCTTTTCATTTTATACAATCTGAAACTGATTAAATTTTGTTATAAAAATTCGTACAGTCTGAACTGGTTAAAAAAATTTAGAGCGGGAAAACTATTATTCGTAAAAGGCATAAAATTGTAAATTACAATTTGCATGTAAATGGCGTCGACGGCGAGGTTATCCGTGTGTGAAACTTGGCTCACACAATACTCATCTCTAATATACCCCGCTATCTTCCGCGAAATCGAACGACAGAGCGCAAAATAATATTCGCACGAAAGAAATTTAATTGGTACTCTGCGTTTCCGGGCATAATGAGGAGTTTCGCGCGTAAGCTCCACGCTCGAAGGACGAAGAAAGAGGAGGACTTTCACTCGACGCGTACATATACTCGCGGAGAGCAATCGTCATCGCGCGTGCATAACTCACGGGTAATCAACTCATTCGCTTGTTACCTAACTTCCGGTGCGGCGGCCCGCGGCACCTCAGATTTCCGTTCGTGCCTTTCTGGCGCTCATGCGCAAGGTGCCTCTGCGATTCTCCCGAAGAGACTTGACTTCCCCGCCCTTTTGTTTACCTAGGCGACGATGTAATTAACGGTTAAGTATGAGGCAGCTTGTTATTTCAAATGAAAACAAACGAGTTCTCCGAGAAGCATGGAATACAATTATTTTTTCTTCATATATACAACTTTTCATTCCAAATTTAAGCATGTCTTTTGTTCTCACTCAATAGACTTGGATATTTCATGCGAACATTTTCATAACAAAATCTTTATATTTTATTATCATCCCTGTGATAAGCAAAACCAATGAGATAATTTTGTTCGCACATTCCATTGATACATGAATTAAACTATATAGTTCATATACAAATGTGATATCATCAAAAATACAGGCTTGCATTTTTTTGGAAAACCATTCTCTATTTTTCTACTTGAACAATATTTACAACCACCAAGTTGATTTATAGTCTATAAGTATTATTTTAAAATATGGTTTATTCTAAACGACACTTCTCATAACGCTATCAACAGTTACGTAATGGCTGAGTGGGTAGCGTTGAATTTATGATTAAGAAAACCGAAATTCACTATTTGCATGTACCGTTTGTCGATTTTATGTCATAGATCAGCTTGCCATAACTGTTCACTAATCTGCATGAAACTTCTTATCCTAAGCAAAGTGAGCCGGCATTAGCATTTGGCAATTGTCTTATAACGAAAAATTCTCAAAATTATAACATTCAATTGAATTTTCACTGATTTCATCAAACTGTTCCTATAAATATTTAAGCCAGTCAATGTAATATTGGCAACGTGAATTTTATAAAACAAAATAAAATGAGGTTAAAATTTGTTTGTAGTATCTGTAACCACGCCTTCTCAGCATTTTGTCAAATTTTATTTGCCACTGCACTGCTATGGCGCGCATCATTTACCGCGCCCAGGGTGTCCCAGCACATGCGCAATAATTCAAACGTAGTGCGTCGAAAATTGTACGCATTCAGAAGAACAGGTCCATAAACTGTCAGTCGAATTGTGGAACGGTTATTTGAATAACGAACCCGGAACAAGACAGGAGTGAAAAGAGGCGTCGTCAGTGTCGCCAACTAGACTGTAAAATGTGTCTTGAGTGGCGGGCGCTGACGAGGGGAATAAGAGGAAACAGAAGATTCATCTCTGGTGGCGGAGTGCAAATCGCACAACGTTTTGCCTTAACGGGAACGGTGACATCGAGAATGAAAGCTGCTCGTTTCTACGTTAGCAACCCGCTTCCGTGTAACAATTGCTAATTACACGTCTCGTTAACGGCCGCTGAATTGTGATTGCGCATCTTGCATCGTGGCCTACGGTCACACTCAAGTACATCCGACCGGCACATTTAAGCAAGAGTGGACACCTTCGTTGAACCAAACTGCACACTTCCGTGCAAACATCGCGTGCCACTATCACGCGACGACGATGACAAATGATTCCCTCTCTTCAACTTTTGACAATGCTCGATCGAAAAAAAAATTCTCCAGATGATCGATCAACAGTTGCGCATACCACTAATAACCAAATTATTACGCCAGATGACGAACATAAACATTTTACCGCTTTAAAAATTTACCACTATATGATGATAGCTTTGATATAACCCACAGGGATAAAAATATATGCGGAAATATATTTCAAATTTATATTTTTTATATAAATTAAATATATTTTTTCGATAAAATATATATTCATTTTATATATCATTTATCTAACTTATTGCCGCTTTATAAATGATTTATAAATCACGTATATATGAAATATACACGAATATATTTTAAATATATAAAATATATTTCAAAATATATTTTTTCCGTGTGGGAAAGTATCTCCGAAGTTAGTTAATTAATTGAAATCATTATTAAATTATTAATATTTGTTTTCAATTGTCATTACAAATATTCTCTAACTAATATTAATTTATGTTTAGATTTATTTATGAAGAGGACAGCGCGAACGCAGTCCCCTACTACCAAAAATAATACGCCCGAGATGTCCACATTAGGGACATTCGCAAAGGTCAGCCCAACCGAAGTGCAATGGATAGGCCTCGCTCTGGAGGAACCACCTTATTGATCATGGTATCCTCTGCGCCAGGTAAGTATGCTTTGGATGCTGTTGTTCTTCCATCTATACACTCAAAGGGCTACACTTGTTGTGGGAAATTTCATTTAAAGCGTACACACGCCACCTGGTGGACGTTTTTGTAACTACGAACCATAGTGAGCGGTTATTCAAATGCTAACTGGCAGCCTCAACGTACATAAGATTTTTTTTCTTCGTATCCGCCGTTCTTCATAGTCATTCAAGAAATGAATGTTCGCTTGGAAAAGTTTGTGATTTTGCATAGAAGTTATACAGAAGATTTCTCAATCATTTAATTTAATAATAATTAATATTAATGAATAATTGTAAATATATTAATTTTATTTGTATTATAATATTCATTGGAAAAACTGATCTTTTATGTTTTGATTTTAAATTTATAAAAATTGTTTAAAAGTACATAGTCAATAACCTTTGAGGTTATACAAGCGGTTGCTAATTTATTAATCAATCTCTCATTGACGATATGACAACATTTGATGAAGAAAGTCAACAAAGATTTCTAGCAATTATTGGTATTTGTCAGTTAATTGATACTAGAAAGTTGTCTAATTTGCTTACCAGACTCTGTCAGAGGTGTGGCAGTCATTCATTGTGTTTGGTAGAGTGTGTGAATCAGGTGTCATTTCTCTGCAGCATTCTATCACCTTTCTTTTACATTCTTATCTTAAGTATAGACGAATACAATGCGAGCATGATCATTACATAAAATGACATTATATCACATACATTTCAGGCGTTTCATTTCAATTCCAGAGAATGAGATTGCCAGAACTGTTACATTAGCGATAGGCCGCTGTGTTTTGCGAATCATTATGCAAATACGATTTACTCTATCAGAAATCTATTCGAATGCAAACTTTACACGGTTTCGCGATGATTGATATGATACAACTTACATAAATAATGGAAAGGAACCTAACGAAACTTGCAATTTATTTTCTTTTACAATTATAATTATATATTATAATTTATTCTATGTTTTTTTTATTTTTCTATGTTAAATAATAAATTGCAGTTTGTCTGAAAATTGTTTAGTTTTGTTCGAGTTAGAATAAAACAAATTTTGTTAGACTTGACTTGAAATACCATAAACAACTTCATTAGTAGACAGGAAATGAATTCGTCATAAATTCTTATAAAAACCTGAAATTTATATTTCACATAAATATATTTTTGAAAACGGGTGAACTCAACCCCTATGATTTGCAGACAATTCTTGTACAAACAATGCGTCATTAGTCACAGGAATGTGTTACGACTTGAGAAACCCGGGGAACAAAAATTCTACAGGAGCCAGGGGATAAATGGCCCTGTTTAAAGATTCGCCGAAAATACGCAGTATCCTATACCTATATTGCCGGTGATAAATTTCCTAAGGTGAAATAGGTTAAAGCTTGGATACCCTAAATTGGCTAACATCGAGATCATTAGGTACCAACTAGAAGATATGCCTTGTAGATACGGCCAATCAAGACTGGTCAATACATCACCATGCACCAATTAGAAGCCTCTTCTAAGACCTGTTTTGCTGGGCGAGACAAAACGAAAATCACTGGCGTAAATTATTTTCAAAATACCCTAACTACAGGTTCGTGTTTTCAAAAATGAAAAATAAAATTACTGCAAATTTTTTTTTATTATATATAAAAATTCACTAAAAGAAATTGTATAATCGCTTAAAACTAATATTATATATAAAATTATAATGAAAAGATGTAAAGCCACATGAATGTTGACAAACAATTGTTTTCATGTGAAAAAGTTGAAGAAATAACAAGTAAAAAGTAATTAACAAATTTGAATATATGAATGCTTATTGCTTATAACTATGAGTGTATTACAAATGTACTAGTCAGGAGTTTTCAAAAACGAAAAACAAAAAATAAGCGCGACACACTTGATAACATTTTAAATGGTATTTAAAACATATTATCACGCTAGCATAAAGATAATAACTTGGTAACATTTATCCTATAATAGATATTGTGTCTATTATTCTAAACAATGTTGAATGAATGAATAAAAATTATAATACATTATTGCAATCAATACATTTGTTTATGATTTTAAACTTTTTGAATGTAAATTATAATAATATCATTTTGTATGATGAATTCAAAAGAATGTATATATAGGATTGTTTAATCAGCATAGATAGATAGATAAGCATAGACTTTTTATCCTCATAAACAGTTTTTTTGATACGAAGAAACTAAGAAGTGTAATTACACAATTGGCTTGAAAATTAAACAACTTATCAATTTGTGATCATTAACAATACAAGTTTAAAATAATCATAGTTGTATGACGAAATAAAAATTCTGTCTTGATTTAAAAATAATAATAATCATGGCTGTCCATCTGAAGTCAAATCAAAAACCGCGTGCACTCCAAAGTGCAAAGTTTGTAATACATTATCCTTAACACCATTCGCTACGATCTCTAAGAATGTATTAAGTGTCTCTGTTGCAAAACCATATTAATTACAGAAGAGACCGTTGACCTTTAAATACCATTGGCGTAGACGATTGCATTTCGGAGCACTTGCACTTCAGTCAAACGCGCGAACATCCGAAACTAATGCCACGTTCTCAAGTGAAAAACCTGTCCAAACATCCGGAATCTTTGAGATCTAGCAGCATGTCAGCCAGAAGTTTCGTGTGCTCGTCTCCACCGAGTTTCAATGAGTTCTCAACATACTCATCCTGGTTTTCGAAGAAATTGCCTTCTGGCCTGCCATAAATAACGATTGACAAGAAGAAAGAGGCGATGACAAATCCCTGGATGGCATTACTTTTATAATCCGCCAGCAAGATATCGGCACTAAAATTCTCAACGTTGGGGATATCCTTCTCTTTGAAGCAACGATGTAAAGTGTCACAATACGCTCCAAAAATCTGCTCGAAGTTGTTCTGCATGTCAAATCTTGAACAGCTCAAGTAAAAGAAAGTGGACAAATCCAACGCAGGAGTGCTGTATTTAATGGTCGCGAAGTCTATTAGCAACACGTTTACCTGGTTGTTAGACGTTTGGAACAGGACATTATTCCGGAGAAAGTCGCCGTGGCACAAGGTGGCTAGTGGTTCCACCGGTTTCCTGCACTCCAGCAGCACTTTGTGAAATGAGTTCTCAAGGACCTTTTGCATTGTATCACAAAATTTGTCATCGTAGTTAATAGACCTTAGATAATTTAAACACCTCGGCGCCATGATATTTACGTAACTCGAAAAAGTATCATTTTTAGTATCGTACTTCCAGTCTCGAATGTCGTCGATAATTTTCTTAAACTCGTTTGGCTTTTTCAACTTCAGCTCATAACCTGTGCTGTGAAACCGAGCGATTTCTTTCACGCAAGCTAAAATGTAATCCATATCCAAATTGTAAGCTTTTTTGCTGAGATAATATCCTCTGTAGTTGACGTTTTCGATAATTAGAAAGGAATCCTTGCCAGAATTTAGACAATAGTACAGTTTAGGTAAATTAATTGTACAATGCTTTGCATATCTCGTGTAAAAAAGGATTTCGTTGTCAAACATCGCCTGGAACATATTTGCATCGGGTACCAAATCAGACCATCTCTTGATCAGTGTGTGAATGGGCTCGGAATCGTCCTCGAATTTGATATCCAACATGATAAGATCGGAGATGTAGAAAGCATCTTCGGGTGAGGAAGTAGTGAAAGTGGCTGGTACCGCTTGTTCAGGGCCTTACTCAGGGCTGTAATCACCTGCTGCTCGATGAAATCTTTCACTTTCGCATCCATTTCAATCGAACCACTAAATTTGACTTTAATGAATGTAGTTTGGAGAACTGTATAAGTCAAGTATCGACGAAACTTTCCGCAAATAATACCACAACTGAATTTATTTTTTATCTAATCGCACTAAAACTTCAAAGCAACTAATATACTTAAAAATAATGTACTTCGTATAATGACGACTGGCATAAATGCACTGACAATCAACTAGCTACATTGACGTGCTGCGTTTGGAACGAGAAGTAGGAGAAGTTAAAGATAATTCAAGGCTAAATGTGTATCAGTGAGATAATAAGCAGACGTCATTCGTTCTATTGGCCGAGACAGCGCGAGTAATTCTGGGTTATTAGCCAGCAAATTATGCACACACACACACTCATATATGTATGTGTATATTTATATATATGTATAGATTTATAAAACGTGTTATCTAATGCCGTAGTAAATATTTATCTGTTATCAAATGAAATTCTAGCCGATTCATTATTTTCTTCAGTACATGCTGACAGTATGGAAAAATTTGTCTATTTTGTTCTGACCAAAATTCAACGAATTAGATATGTTCTTTTTTGTGCCAGATAACTGTACACGAGGTCTTCTCCTGTAAAATCAACAAAACGAAAACTGGCATCTTGCGTAACTGTACAGAACGACGGCGACGGCGTCAAAAGTCGGAAACGTATACAATGACCGGCAATTTTGTGCTTTCTGAAATAACAGCGGAATCGTCGGGGTTCTCTTCCGCATACAAGTGCGCGAAACTGCCGTGACCTTTACGGTCGTCGTTCCGCCGGGTACCCTTGGCCAGCCGAGAGCTCGAGAATAGAGCTAGAATGGTTGTACTATTCGTGAGCATGCGCCGGGTGTTGGGTTAGCTATACGTGCCGCGGAAACGCAACGCCGTTCTCCCGTGCCGCGACCTCGACCGGGTACCCGGCGTCGGACCATGTTGCGGATATGTACCCGTGTTTGCATCTTGTTTCAGCGAGCCATGCAATGACCTTGGCTCAATGTCGCACACTCCACTCGATTGCCTGCGACACGACCTTTACGCGCGCACGTGTACGCAAATGCATATTTTCTCCTCATGACAAAAGGGACACATGCCATAAGCACAAATTGAGTATCTCAACTCGAATACTTAATCAAGTACCCTCAATATCCTTATTTTTGCTATGACTACGTCGGAATCAATATTTCAAAACTCCTTTACAAATAACTTTTTAAATATATACAAATTGATATACATTTCGACTAATATCTCTCATTAACTCATCAAAACTGTTTCATAATTAGACCGACACAATCCACAATTAGACCCAAATGAATGAAAATTTATTTTGACAGTAAATAATTTTAAGGTGGTCGTAAAACAAGTTTCGCAGGAGAATTTGGTTTATCATTCCAACGTCTTTCTGCATCATCTAATCTAACGTGTCGAGTGTGCGGTTTTAATCATGCACATAGGTGCAGTAGCTTGATGACGCTCTTATATTGAACAATGGGTAGATGTTGTTTGAAAACTACAGAAGACAACATAAAATTGACGTTTTTGAACGTAACAAAATAACGGTCTGGATGAGAAATAATTTTGCTATGATATCGCGCGGTCCAATCAAACGGTTCCAGAACACGGGCCCTTTTTTCGCGAATAAGAGTATGCAATCCAAATGGTCGCGGGATTTATGTACTCGATTTGAATTGTGAACACGAAAATGTGTACAAGCGAATAACTCGGGTATGAATCATTTAGCGGACAGTTCCGATGGGATGGATATAGTCGTTGGCGATAAAACCCAAGTATGGATTATTTATGACAAAATTTTTTGGCTCGTATTAAAAATGTTGAATTCAAGTTGATTCATTTCGGACTGGTTTTTTGGTTTTGCATAAATATGGATAGAAAAATTTGCTTTGGGTTTGATTTGAAATTATAGTGAGATTTTAATTGGTACTCGCGGCCAAGGCGCCATGACATCCTATTTGCGAAAAAGCGAAAGCTCGTCAACGTGTTAACTTGAAACACCTTGGTTATTGCGATCACTTTTCGAGCCCAGAGGCGCGCGGCTCGGATGTAACATAAAAGCTCGTGCCGGAATATCGAAGGAAGAACTATGCGCGACTCTCGAGGCTTTCTCAATGAAGCAAACTAGAGTAGCCCGAAGCGCCAGACGCCAAGCCCTATTATACACCTTTGCCGCCACTTAACCCAACAGTCTAGGCCCTTAAACAAGAATTCGCTGCCCAGACAAATGCCGCCAATCTAAGGATCTGCGGTTCTCAAACGCCTTCATCTCATTAAATGCATTTTAAAGTCGAAGCTAAGCCGAGGTAGAATCTGCCCGGTAGACACTGATTAGCTTCGTTTGAACATACTTTTTTCTTAGACAACGCCAATGAAAAATTTAAATAAACTTGATGCATTTTTTATTCAACAAGTTTAAACTTTCATATTTCCCTTCAGTTTCATGCATGCAAACAACAAGTGGTAACAATAATAAGAATTTCTTCATAACAATTATGTCTAAACTGGCAATTCGATTATCTACGACTCATAAATCTACCGCCCGAATTCTTTGTAATTAATTTCGATGAAAAAATAGTACAGGTCCCCCGGGGTGAAATCATATATAATATAATTACCACTCCAAATTATTATTTAGGCCGATTAAATATAAATTATTATCCATTTCAATTATCTACGATATAGCATAGTAGCTTCGATGATTTATGAATTGATCCTTCTGCAGTTGGAAATTTTTTTAACTATACTCAAAGATTTGTTCTCGGTTGATAATTTTCAATAGAGAATCTATTAACTATCAATGATACAATTTATCATTTCAACAACATGTGAATATTTTTTTCGTACGAAAAATTTGAAATTAAAGAAAGTCAAAAAAATTCTGCTGTCTGATAATCAGGATTAAGTTAATAAGGTTGATATATTCGAATAAGACAGCATATCGCATTTGTGCATCTGTGGACAAGATATTTTTGGAAATCGGTAGTACAGTATATTCCGAGGTAAAAATTAGGTTACGGATGTAACTAACTTCCGATGAACTTTAAACAGTGTGCTACAACACGTACATGTACGTGTTACGGTTCACACGAGAAACCGTTCCTCAAAACATGCAAAAGGAAAGGACTCATTTACTGAAATCTACCTACGCAGTCCTTTTTGTTACACGGTTATTCAACCCATTTACAAATGCCCACTTTTAAATTGTGCCGTTGACCAACATTTTTATTCTAGCATTCATCGTCCGACCTTTATTATATTTATTTCTTTCCGTGACGAATTAATAAACTCAAAAGAACAATAAGGAATATGACAACCGAAAAATTGCAAGCAAACTAGTGCATGTCGACGACGGTATCAAATAAATAAATCAATAAATAAATAAGAATCGCAAATAATTTTTTGATTTGAGAAATAAAACAAGTGAAAAACAATTAAAATTAAAAAACGAGATTGAATAAATGAAACGTGATAAAATTTTATGTCGTGTTTTTTTATATCACCGACACTTTTATATTTGTGCTGTGGAAACTGTATTCAAGCTGCGTGAGAAGAGACGATAGAGGCGATCAAAATAAGTCAGACGATGCATGTAACACTGGTCGGTACGCAGCATATAATAAGCATGTACGTGACCTAAAGTCAAGGTCAAGAACGAGCTGCGTGCGCGTCTGGTATGCGTAATACCAGGTCTACCGGAGTTGCACCTGTTTCCCACTATAATGTTTTTACTGCCAATCTTCGGCAAGAAATCCTCTTATATTTAGGGCATCTTATCACGACAGCCTGTAAAAACGAATCGCATATATATACAGAAAGTGATTCGTAGTTTGCAAGCTGCGATTTAGATCTCATTCTCTAACAGCGAATCCAGACACTCAGTAAATACAACAAAGTTTGTGTACAACAGCAATGTTGATTGAATTTCACCAGACAGTATATATGGTCATACCTTGACACTACAGTCACTTTGGAGTTATAAAATAAATTTTAAATGCACATAGCATTTTTTAAAATAGTAATTTTATTACTAAGATGTTTTGCATTTTTTATCGTTAAAACTATTTTATTTGCAGTTTAAATTTCAAACGTTAGTTAATATCAATTTTCATCTCATGTATGGTACTTTCTCAAGCCATTATATAAATTCATCTGCGATGCTTTGTGAAAAGAGATTTCCAAATTAATCAGTAAAGTTGTAAGACTGATTTTTATGAAAACTTTGTAAGTGTTAGCACTGGTTAATATCAAATAATAATTCGTAAATGTCTTAGCAAAACACGTCAACTATTTCTCACGCATTAATCATGCCTCATCAATGAAAGTCTCATTTTTAAGGTAACTAGAAAGATTACTACGTTCATCGAGTGTACTAATCATCAGCCATTTACCTATAACAATTGATAATTATCCATCATTCAATCACTATTTAACATTGGTTGCACATCAACCACTGGACAAGTTGTATGAAACTGTTTGATATTTACACACACGCGCTAACCTCATTACCATTACGTTTCATAATTATAATAATCATAGGGTTTAATAATACAGTTAACGTTGCATAAATCAAAATATCATGTCTTCTGATTAACAACAATGTTTGTAAGCGCTTTGAATCACGGTAATCGAATTTTGTCCTTAAACAAGTTTTCACCGTGAGAAAACATAAAATTGAAAATCAGTAAACTGAGCCTACGCGCGCCTATGTATCGTCATTAACATTATTCAATATTACGTAATCAATGACATATGCACATATTTGCTAAAAAGAGGTTACTAACACAGGATTGTAGTAATGCATTAAAATTGTACTTAGAAAGTCATGGGATATCATTTTTTTTTTTCACTTATACAAATTTTCGAATTTATTTAATATATATTATAAATCAAATTTTAAATAACAAAATTCACATTTAAATTTATTTCTTGTAAACTATTTTTATGAAAATACAATTATTTTCCAACTCGTCAGACTATTACATTTTTCAAACTTGATAGATGAATAAGAAGATATTAACGTACATTAAAATACTCGTTTCGGCTCCACAACCACTTCGTTACTTCTACGTTATATCTCTGTATAGCTATACTTTAAATCCTCGACAAGGGTCGCCCCAGCCTTGTCCTTTTTAAAAAATCTAATTAACACGTATTAATACATTTACTCTACATATCAAAATGATTTTAAGTATGTTCGACATTTGAATAAACGATTTTGTATTGTTCATACCTAATTGTTTTCTGATGGTATGTATGTTTTAAAAAACGCATCCGGATCTCCAGTTTTATAATTTCAAAAAAAACAAACAAAAATAAAAAGAAATAGCTTATACTATTTTGAGTAGATGTGAATAATAATAAATTATGTGAAAATAATTTACGCATAAACTATATAATTGATGAAAATTGTCAATTTTATTTTTTCACTATTTATGTTTTAAATAATGTAATGAAATGTCAGCTAGCATATGAAAAAATTTATCTCAAAAAGTTAGTATTAAAAATAATCTAATATTATTGAAATGAATATATGAAATTAGTTATGATTTGTTTTGCAAGTGTAACACTAATATTAGTTCAAAGTCAGAAGCATTGGTGTACTGTTAACGCAAGTTATGCGGCTGATAAGTGTGCAACAATAACAACACATCCTGTGCATTCGTTCATTCATGTCTCCGCGAGCAACAAGTGTCTCAAATAACAACCGACTCTCATTAATACCACTCGTTCATTTGTAATCTTCTCCGAGAGGACTCTTCACCTACATTTACATATAATGTATTAATGTACGTATTTCATTGCCTACGCTCGGGATGGCGCGCATTTATCATAACAATTGTGCCAACATAACATTGATTTCGCAGAGGAAATTTTTTTTCGAAACAACGGGATATTGGCATTGTGCTGTTGTACTAATGCCTGACCAACATTTCAATTTAATGGCCAATCATTTTTGCGTGTTTATTTTTTCCCAAGAACAATAATTAATAACTCTATTAGTAAAAAATGTTTTATGCTTATTATCAAAGAAATGCAAATTCGTTTGTGTTAATACGGAGTAGGATGAAAAAAGTTGTTGTTCATGCCATACACTTAACAAAATGTTTTTTGATTGAAATTTTTCTAAGAAAGTTGTATGTTTTGTTTCAAGATGGAATGCATTTTTTACACGACGGCCATCTTTAAATGCTGTGGCATCAATATAACTGTATCGTTTATCAACGACACTCTAAATACGTCCAATGAAATATGCATCAGGCAATGTTTGGCGTAAAAAGTCATAAAAGCCCCGGGGGCTCGATCGATAACGCCTACATATTACGTACGCACATACTTGCGCGCGCTTGTATAGATACACGCGCGAGCGCAAAAGTGCACGTGCTTACGCCTCTATACGCCTCCGCGCTCAGACTGTCGATTTTTCAAACGAATTCTCGGCTAATAGTCTTCCTTTGCATTGCGCTGCTTGTTTTCTATGCCTCGAAATGTTTTTGTACATTCTGATGAATTAACATTTTTTATTATTTTTGTTCAAAAGCTCATTAACACAATGTTGAGATATGTGATTGTAAAAAACAAAAAACAAAAAACAAAAAAAAAAAAGAAAACACCAACATAATTTCACACGTTTTCTTAACTCTCTTTCATCTCCATCATATAAGCGTAAAGATAAAATATACAATCAAGCAGAATTATTTCCAAATTAAAAAGATAATGAAGACATAAAATGTCAAATTTTGTACATGAAACGTATGAAAAAGAGCCCATCAAGAGTTTTTAACCATGACACAATTATTAATCTAATTAAGTTGATTATCGTCCAGCCAAAATGTTCATTATTTTTCCCTCATCTTGATAAATAGATTAAACGATCGTTAATTTTATAAATAAACCTTTTGAATCTAGTCATAAAGAACATTATGACACCTGCGTAAAAGTAAATCTTACGTAATGGACTCTTTTGACTTATTCGTGTTGTAATAAACATTTAAATACAGTGACACAGAGAGACGTTCGAGATAAGCGAGAAGTATATTTTCGTTTGAAATTGAGGTCAAACGGGAATAACTCTTGATAACAGGTGTTCCGCCTGATATTTGCTCTCTGTTATGCAAAGATTGACGCATTGTATCATGTCGTTTCGAATTGTTTCTCTGATTTTTACTCATTCAGTTCATTTTGTCTTCAGTTAATAATTATTCCGGGAAATTTTTTTTAAACACAATTGCGAAATTGAAAAAAACTCGACATTTAGATTTAAATTAAAAATCATTCTTACAGATATGAAAAATACGAGAAAAAAAAGAATGAAACAATGCATGTTGATTATCACTGCACGTTTCTGTAACTTTAAAAAGCAAGGCGTGGTCAAGAAATAGGCCCAAACATTGCAATCACTGGCTATTTAAATGTTTTTAATATTTCTAACAAATTAACCTTTGTAATCCGATGTTAACAATTTTTATGATCTTCGTGGTACTATTAAAAAGTTAAACAATTTTTATATACGTGAAACGTTAAATCAATTCTCACATTTGTGTCTGAATATACTCTTTCAATTACACAACTGGATATGAATTCTAACGGGTATTTTCTTATATTAATAAGAGACTGTTATTTAGTATAAAAACTCGTAGAGCAGAGGAATTTTCTAATTCGATTGTGATAATTAGAAATGGATATGTTCGTATCGAAATTTAAATGGAAAGAGAAAATGTTATCCGATTGCCAATATCATTTTGGATATTTCTTGATGTTTTTACACACAAGCAAATTAATTTCAGCAAACTGAGTTGGAATTTCGATCGAAAAGAGTTAATTAAGTTTTGAATTACGAGAGAAATTTCAATAATGAATCTCAATTACATTTTTCACCATCTCGAGAACCATCACTTCAAGAATAATATTGAAATTAATTTTAACAGTATACAAATTGAACCTAAAGTTATTTGAAAAAATAAAACTTGAATTGAGTAATAAATATTTCATTGGTTTTATTTACGTATCGATTTCAGAAATTAGAAAATCAACATGTTGTGTCGAAAATTGCATTGTGAAGAACATTCACATTCATATTCACGATAAAAGTTGATTGCATTTTTGTTGATAAAGTGTCTTTTATTTAATTGCACTCATAAATTATCCGAATTAAATTTCAAATTTTTAATAATAAACAACAAATTATCAACAAAACGCTATTTATATGTATACCGAAGAGCGATTTAGCAGATGCTTTAGATGCGAATAACTGGGAAGCATGCCGTGTTACAGAAGTTCATTGGTCCCGTGCTCGCATCGTTCTACTCATACTGAACCTTTGTCTATACAAGGGATGATATTTGTTTCACTAAACTATTTTCTATCAATTATCAATTTAAGATATAAAACTTGGAACCAAATATCCTTTTTATTTTCAACACAATATTACTGTTTTTAACCTACAATTTATTTCGGTGTTGTTTCTAATTTTATTAAAAACTTCTGAACATCGTATAAAAAATATTGAGAAATTAAAATTAAAATTCTTTCCAAATAATTGATTTTTTTTATAAATGATAATAAAAAGTTAAAAGTATTCAAGAGCAGATTTATAGGACAATTAGGTTAATCGTAAAAGGGTGTGACTGCGTTAATGTTTTGGCGTGATGAAAAGTCGAGTGAGATACAGTTTTTGAATGTAATGATGGTGAACGTGCGGTGAGCACACGCTGGTCGGGTCCGATTATCCTAACAGGATCTTCTTTGGGGCTTACGTATGTGCGATACTCTGTAGATAAGGGTTACGTCAGACGCATTCAGGAAGAGCTCGCTCGGGAGGTTGCGCAACCGAGCGTTGCAGAGAGCGCTTGGTGCGTTACGAGCTGGGAACCATTACTATGCGAGATGAAAATGAGCATAAAGTAAATGCGTCCAGCGCAACATGCCCGTACGCGTATATATTACGCGCTGTACCAACAGCGGGTCAAGTGCAACGACACGCGCGATCATTGAGCAACGTGAGAATCCTCATGCTTTTTATGTCGATGCCGCTCATACGTCCTCGCCATCATCGCCAATATTTTCAGCCACAGTCACGTATCAAACATTAAATGAATTGAAAAATAAAACACCCCTGATTATCGCAAATCAAATTCCATTTTTGTACGTCTGATTAGTAATCCGGTAGCACTGACAACATTTCCGTCCTAACGTCAACATATTGTTTTGTTCGTTCCACCAAACTTAATTAGACGATCGATAAGGTTGATAATAAATAATCCGTTTTTGCTTTCTCTGATATTTGACTCAAAAATTAATCATTTCTACTCCCTGCACTTAGTTTTCCACATTTTTATGCAAACCGTTTCTTAAAAATAAGTTACATGTAAATTTCGTTCATTTGTTCACCAATTTGCAATTCGTAAGTTTCAGTAATTTTTTTTAGTGTGTGTATTGTTTTGCTATTTCATTTATTTATTACCATGTTCAGTAAATTGATAAATGATTTATTAATAAAATAAAGTAATGGCTATATGCTGGTGAATAACACTCAATATGTCTTCAGCAAATAAATATTTCATGATTATGGTATATTCAGAACGAAAAATTGCTATGTGATACGTATAATATACTTATACGTATAATAACAAGAATAGACTCTTGTTGAAAAAATGTTTGTTCCCACTTGTAGCATAAAAGAAGCCATTTGTTTGAAAAACTTATTGTGCAACTCACCGTCTGAAGAATTATCTGAAACAGAGAAAAGCACCAAGATTAGCATACCATTTGTGTATATCAACGGATTTTTTGTTTTGTTTTCTAGCACACACCACTGATGGCATACAAAGGAAATTTAAAATGATGTAATTATTGATAACCAGATCGATTATGTCTCGTTCTAACTTTAAAACAATTCTAAAAAGTTGAATAAGATTTAAGTGATCTCATGTATTTTATCTAAGTATATATATAGAAACCATAAAGGTTTTGTATTTTAAATCTATTTTTTTAACACAAAAATTCAATAAATTTATTGAATTAGGAATCAGCGTATATAATTCAAAGTTACTTGTGAGTAATAATAATAAAAGGCAATCAAAGTGTGCAGATTAAATATTCGGAATGTTCATGCGAAAAGAGAGACACGTTTCTCTAAATTAAAATCCAGTTTCATGCTCGGATGACAAAATGGTTACATCATTTCACCAATTCTCTGGCACAGATATTATATGGAATATAATTCGCAATAATAAAAAACATTCAAATAATGAAACGCATCCATCCATTATTTATATATTATTTTTATATATAATATAAAGTTGGTGTTGGTGACACACTTTTTGTTTGTTCGTCGGTTTTTCAAAAAACCAGTTACCGGAATAAGACGCACAGGGTTTCTTCTAATATGTTTATATTTACAAAACCAATAACAATCAAAAGTTTAACAAACTTAAAGTTTTATTATTTTATGAAGGCCTCATATTTTTTTATTTTATTAATTATATTCGTAAACAAACTTGGTTATGAAAAAACTCATCTAAAAACTCTCCAATTAATGAAAAGTTATTAGCAAATAAGCGACGACGGAATGGAAGAAAAATGAACCACTAAGATGGGGGCCTTAAAAACAGAATATTAAAAAGAAAAATATGCATATGAGATTGGTCGTGGAAGGAATGTTGTTTCCGCAGGAGGTTTGCGCACGCCAAATCGATGGCTGATCTTATACATGTTTCGCCATTCGTCCTGTCCTTTAAAATGTTTTTATCACTGCTGCGATAAAAACATGTCTGATGAACTCCTTATTTCTTCGGCACAGTGACCCGACAAAAAAAAAGACCACTGACATGTGTGTAATGGTTCACATTCAATATAACACTATGTAAACAACATTGTAATATTTCAATCGGACCTGTCAACATTACTCTTTTATCAATTTTCTTATTTCAAAATATTTCATATCATCACAAAAAATATAGAAACACGCGCGTGTGTTTTCCATGTGATTACATTTAAAAACATTTCTGCTTTTTTTGCACATTCTTAATTTTTTTTGGAATGATGTGAAATCAGAGTTGATATTTTGCGGTTAATATTTGTTTGTATGCGGTACGATATCTGTATGGCAAAACATGTTTATAAACACGAACCGCAGCGTGCCTTATTCGTACGACGTTATGCTAATATCTGCGGAACATCGCGCGAATGCTAAACGCTGAATAGCCAAGGGGTAACTTTATCATTTCAAGAGCGGCCACCTGGTTCAAATTCATGCATTCGCGCATAGCTATAAGTGATGTAATAAACTACGAAAAAACTTGTACCTGAAAAAGTGATAAACGCTAAATCACTTATTCCTTTGTGTTCCATCATAATATCTTGTGTATTCAAGTGACTGATCGTACATTTATGTCGATTGTGAATACGTTTTATATTGATGGCTATTGAATGATTTTGAAAAGAGAAAACTCACGAAATTATTTTCCTCGTGCATGTACCACAAATACTCCTAGCATAAAATAAAAACTAAACATAATAATTGGCTAAATTAAAAAAAGAACATTTAAAACAATCGTTGGTAATAAAAACATACGTTGGGATATATGTTTTGAGCTACGAGAATGTCTTTGAACCTTCTTACACAAAATCACTCCCCAACAAGTTAGTTTTTATTGATAATTATATACGTAAGATTATCACAGAGATTCTAAACAAAACGACGTAATCGAGGTAAGGAACTAAAAATCATTCTTGTTGTTTGATACTAATCAGTGCGTGTTTATAAGCTTGTATATATAGTTTCATAAAACTTTTCTACCATATAATGGCGTCGATGAGAAATCAGAGATTATATAGCGTTTGCTCTTTTTCCGGGAAGCGTGATCATTATCTCATTATTGAGCAATTAATTTCGTATTAATGAGTCCCCTTGCGCTTTATTTGTTTCTTGTTTTGCATTGTTGTATGTGTGTATTTATATATCTCCTTCTCCACTTGATGCACACGTCCCTCGATGATTTATGCCACGAAAGAGCGTGATCATAACTTATCCAGCACAGCGGGCAGGATAGACAAGCTCAATATATTTCGCGGACTAGGATGGTTTAGAAATCCTCCTCACTCACTTCCGAGTTATCTTTGGAATTCTTCTCGGAGCAGGTTCCAACACACGTATACATTCGAATGGATTTTTGTCCGCGCGGCCGTACTGTTCCCTTGTATTTTGCATTTTGCGCTCGTTGTAACACTTCTCGCAAACATTGTCCTTCGGAGGATTTATCATTCGCAACGCAATAGGAAATGTCCAGCGGGATGAAACGAAAGTGGGTTGCTTTGATTTAGGTCGTCGGAGAAGAGCCTCCACTTTTTTGCGCTCCATACGATTGATGACTTCATGATGATTTTGCGCAATCTTCGTTTCCAATCGATCGCTCATTTAGCGGCAGCATGCATTTCAGAACCCACGATTTCTAATCAGATTGTTATTGTCCAAACAAAGGACGAATATTTCAACCTGGCAATATCGTTTGCTGCAGACAAAAATGTCCTCTTGACAATTGACAATTAACTGACTTTTCTAACGTCCAGTGAAATATCATGTTATTCATCTGTTTTATTATCAGGAGTAATTATATCATGACTCAACCGGCGACACGATTGCAGGCCGGATTATATATCGTGTGCGTAGTTGGTGCATAAGCATTTGAGCCTCCTTGTGCATTGGATTGTCGCGGTTACCCAATCGCCTAGCCATGCCAAACCATCGGCCGATAGTCATTTGGTATGCCTAATGGAGCAGCAAATTAAGACACTCAGAAGGAAAGAGAAAGATAGAGAGAGAGAAAAAGAAAGTTAGCAAACTGTAATTATTATTCGGCTGTGGTGTGTCCCTTTCTGTAACGCTATTTCGACCCCCTGGGCGACGTCCATATTATTTACTGAAAATCGATTTGTATTCTTGATTTGCATTATTCACCGTGGCACGCTCTGATCCGGCTTACTCTCGACACGACAGCGTGTTCCTTGCGCGCGAACAGTAAACGATTATTCAGAGCCGGGGATCACTTTTAGTGTGGTACGCCATCGAGATTGCGACTCCAACATACACGTTCACTCACGATTTTCAATTTCAACTAAATACCGAATGGCTTATCATACAAACATCTCCCGTGTTGTGCAAATTATGCGCTCGACTTCTAATCGCGTCGGATCGGTTCAAGAAAAATGTTGCCGCGATTAGAATGGCATTTCAGAATGAGCAGGCGGCCTGATGAAATTTTTCTCCCGAACTTTTCCTCAGGCTGACAGAGGGAAACAAATTATTGTCCGTTGTGAATAATCCTAACGCGGAAGATTCCGTTTTCAGTATCACCCAATGTTTATCTTTTACGAGAGACATATGTTATATATTTCGTACTTATAAAATATGTGTCAGAATGTTGATAAATATCCAAGTCCACGTGTCGATGATTTAACTGCACGGGAACGTTAGGGCCTAGTTTGAAATGTTATCATTGGTACACGGAAATGATAAGGAAGATACATAAGTGCGTGGCAAACTATTGTGACAGCGCGATGATGACAGTGTTACACACGAATGGGATCGACTTGTATCAAGTCACGATAATAGCTCGTCCATGTGGTAATGGAAAAAATAAGGTCCAACAGGTTGAAAGTCAACTGTTGCTTTATCGAGAGAGAGTCACCGCCGAGTGTTGGATGTACATATTTTGTTTCCAAACGATACACATATTGCGGCCGAACAGTTGTTCGCGCAACTTTCAAAATTAATTTCACATTTTCTGATCATGGCAATAACAATAAAGGATACAGGATCAGTTTGAAAAGATGGAACTCGTATAGCGGATAAACAAAACACGTTGGTGCACAAAGACGATTAAACTCTGTGATCGCCGAGATAAATCGCAATCATAAGACAGATTTACAGTTGATAAAAGAAAAGTTCATAAATCGGGTCATAGTAAAAGCGATCGTTAAGAGGGATGTCAATGACGGATCAAGATAAATCAAAACGAATATTTTAATTCACGTTGGATGAAAAAAAAGGACAAATCATACGCGCACCCGCGACGTCCACGTCTGAGACGCAGGCATTATTATTGCCTGTGCTATCGTTCCCGGTATCGGCTCCATATAGCACTCGACCGCGATCTCGTCAAGCTTGTTCGATCTTCAGCTTATAATCGTAAGATCTACGATCAGCAGCGATCGAAAGAAAAGCACGCCGGGATAATCGTGTACATTTACTAGCGAGGTAGCTTCCTATACTCCGCTGTAAATAATCGACATCCTACTCTCATATAAAACTCGTAATCGCATGTACCATATTACACCGAGCGCAACAAAATTATGACATGATATTTTATTGTGCTCAATAAATGTTTAGCGCAAAACCAAATTGTTACCATGAATTGAATCAATAAATCGTTCCGTCGTGCAATCGTAAAACTTGTAAATACAAAATTGACACTATAAGTGTCTGATGAAAACCTAGGTAATTAAACGGTTGTTCCATCCGTGCAATTTGAGCAGGTCTGCAACTCAGTATAACTGTAAACGACATTGTATTACTTGTAAGTTCTAATAAAATCAGCAAAATAGAATTATCAGCTTAATTTAAATTTAAACACGTGGTAAGAATTCTTTATATTGTTTTTTTTTTTTGTTGAAAAAAAAGGTCTGTTGCAAAAAGTCATTAGAACACAAGTATCGTAAATAACTTGGCTTTATGTGTTAACTGCGATCTTTTTTTACATCACGACATCACGAAACAAACATAAAAGACTGAACATTGATAATTAAAGAATCCAACACATTGTCTATTGGCTTGTGCAAAAGACACAGTGGACTTTCAAAAACATGCCTATTTAGAGGAGGCTGCGGCCATGAGCTTAGTATATAACAACGACAGATAAGAAACTTTTACCTATGAATTTCTCAGGATATAATATGTTGTCAACGTCGGCATTGTACACCTGATGCAGAAGCCGAGCGCGGCTCCCTCGTTAAACGCCGCGTGTATAGCGTCTTCTTTCTTTCATGTTTGTGAGACGTTTCAGGATGCAGCCGTAACCTCGAATGTACACTCGACCTTTCCGAACTTGCGAACAGGCAAGGATCGCGAGTAGTGCGAACGTACCACAAAGGCCAAATGGGCGTTGCTCAAACAACGTCTCACGATTTACGTCGTGCATTCGGCGCAATGGTTAGGACCGGCCTTGGTCCAATGACCTTACCACTGTCAGCGAAACCAATATTTTAAGAATGATGCTGCAGTTCAAGAATAAGCGTCAGTTCTCCACTTAACTATTCTACTTTGCTTATACGTACTCATTCTTCAATTTTTTTTTCTTCCATTCATTTTTATGCAAAACAAAAACAAAGCCTAATAATAGTTGAGAAAAACTTTCTATGCATTTCTCTTTTGCCTATGATTATATTATTATTATATGTTTATTTTGTTTGTAAATACGAATACAAAAATAAGCAGCTGAGTTGAACATTCAAGAGTGCTATTTGCATATTTGGATGTGAATCGCGTTTGGTCATACATTTGAACCCGAGCACACTGACAAAATGTTTTCTTTTTTGTTTTTTTCACTCAATACAATTTCGCGAAACAGCCGTAAAGACAAGGTAGGCTTGGCCGTAAAGGGCACGGAGATCCGCCAATTTCGGACAATTGATTTCGTTTAATGGCGCGCGGTGTAGCGAATACAAAAGGTGCGCAGATCAAAACAACGCCCATCAATATTAACGTACGACCTGGTATGGCGAGAGCCGCGTTCCAAGAAGCGCCAACCATCATTCGGAGATTGCGATTCGCAGTAAAGCGGTGTGCTCTCGCATCGATATAAACGTCAAGAAGTACAAATTCTCTCTCGGTAAGGCAAAAAAATGGGGGGGGGGGGAGGGATTTTGGCTGATCGGTAATTAGTGGTATCAACTTCTGGAAATTAAATTTTGAGGCGCAGTTTTACGACCCCCGAGGGGCCCGATTTATGGCGTCGTTTGCATAATGATTGCCAGAAATGTATCATTGCATGGTGAGGTGCAGTTTTTATAACTCTCTGTTTGGCAAAAAAAGAGAAATTCAAAATTGACGAGACTTGCGTTTCATCGTCGCCGCATTGATGCAAAACCACCGACATGTGAGCTGATGTGAGCAAAATTTTGCAGCCATGCGGGCCTCTATTCGTTGATTCTGAATCATTCATTATTATCTCGCGGATGATCGTCGAGCGTGAAATCAGGTCGGGACGAATGGATGATGCACTTAACCGACTCGTTAAATCTTATAGGATAAGCGCGATAGAGGGACGACGATACCTGTGTTACGCTTCAGCCATAATATTCTAATTAATGCTTCTATGTAAATAGAGTAAAGTCGTTCGGCGCGTTATAGTGCTCGTTATCTCAAATAAACATTATCCCTGGAACGTATAGCGTAAACGCAAAGGCTAGCATGCAAGTATGCACATGTACGCCAAAGTACCACCAACGACGGCGCTCCGCGATATTAATTGTAGCGCTTGCTTTGTTGGGACCACCGTAGCGTGAGAGCGCGCTATTTTGAACAACTACCGATACCAACCTGTCACCCTCGTTACATTTTTCCCCACTCTATTGACATATACTCACTCTCTCCTATATTCGCGCTTTGACTTGACCTTAAAAAACGTCGATATTTCATCTACTCTTGGCCTTATTTCTAAAATATATAGTGTCATCTAAAAGTCTACGTTCACAATGAATGATGGCACTTTGTTTATTCGATTGTTATTTGCGTATGAAAAATAAGCATAAGAATAGTCATCGGGTTTTTAACTTGAATCAAGCCGTGTTTGTTTACGGATAAAAATTAATGAATTAGAGGCTGATTGTCAGTTGAGAGGTAAATTACGGCTGGTGATGGGCAACAAATAATTTCATCTCTTACTTCCGAAGTTTAATTAAAATTTTTGAACAGCCGGGTGTTTTGCATAGGTTGACGTTTCGTACCTATTCGTCACACGCCAAGTCGGCTGAGCGTGACGAAGCGACGCCGCGATGGTGATGTCTCTGTCGACAGACATCACTTACCCCGCGCTAAAGACTAACCCTCTGATGCGCGTTTACCCTACCAATATATTTTCATATTCATAAATTAATACTAGACAGCCTACGCATTCTCGATTTGTTACGCAACGAAATCTGATCTAGTCTCATCCTCTAATATCCTCCTGGGTATTAATAAGCATTACCTGGTATAAATAATTGAGCCAATTTTGATGTGCGTATGAGAAAGAAAAAAGAAAAAGAAAAAGTTCACGGCGAACCTTTTAATCAAAGATTAACGTCTGAACGTATGATTGAGCCCATTGTCGGAGAGCCATTGAATCTCTGATTGGTTGATTCATTGCATTTTAATTAGCCTCCATTATGAGCAGATATTTTCATGTTAGCCGATTTCTCGTGTACGAAACTTTCGCCAGGACCAAAAATCCATTGGACTGCATTGGAATGGAGAACACTTTTTGATAAGTTTATCGCTACGCTGGCTGGTCGCGTCAATTCACAAATACTTTCTCCTTGTTTTTGCCTTTCGCGTGCGGACGAAACTGATACCGCCGCGAGGTGTTGCATTTCCATACGTTATCCCTTTACATCTCAAATGCCCGCTAGTTATGATCGGACACAATTATTGCGCAATGGAAAGTTATGCAAAAATTATGTTCTCGGCCGCCAACACCTGTTGAATATTTATGCGCGAGAGCACGTTTCAAACAAACCGAAATATGCGATCAGTTTTAATATGCATAATGGCCACTGGTTTCGCGGTCGTAAATTCGTGGCAATACCGCGAAAAGATTTTAGCACTCCGTCGGTGTTATTTTTTTTACATACAAAGTCGCGAGAGAGGCTGACTATAATTGAATACCCGTAGCGAAACGACCAGATAATCAATCGAAAGTTATATTCGCAGAAAGATATTATAATGCATATGCGAATTTACATTTTTTGACGTAGTCTTTCAGATGTTGCGCAAAGTGAATTGTTGCAATTTTTATGGCTACTTTTTTGTCTTAAAAATGAATCGTGAATTCATTATGAGAATCATTTTATTATCGCTATAAAAACGATAAGTTTTTTCTTTCTTTTCATTTCCCCTATTATTATTTATTCTGCAATCTACATATTTCTTATAATATATCACTATTTTGATAAAAATAATTCAATACATATTTTATAAACTATTTGCAATTTTTGAAATTGTATATAATTGATATTATTCTATCTATCAGTTTAGAAACAAATTTTCGTGTATTAAATAATTCTTCGTATTTCATATTATTTTAAATTATTAATTATAGTGAAATTGAGTCATGATATGTTTGATAAGTTTTATGAATCATGATCAATTAAATTCTGATCAGTGAACCTTAGAATCTCATAAGATATGAGTCAAAATCGAGCAATTTCAAATGCCATTCGGAGCATGATGCATAGGTTCACAAAATGTGATGTTGTCTGCACGTTAAGTATATCTATCATTGAAATAATAAAAATTTTAATGAGAGTAATAAACAATGGTTTATTGAACAGTTTTTTATAAAATAGTATATATAATAATTAAATGCTTTTCTCTATGTTGGATTTTTTGTATATGTTACATAATTATTCGTAACTCATTTTTGTATCAAAATGAGCTTTTTTTTAGATCAAAGTCGTGATACATAAAACTTCAATATTTGACTTTTGAATAATGATATTTTCAGAAGATCATACAGATATAAATAGATAAAAGCTAGAGTTTAAAAGTGACATTATTTTGGAATAACGAGGTCAATTATTTGGAATGAAACTGGTATTTAGAAGTGAGATAGGTTGCATTAAAGTCGCATATATCTCGTAAAAGCTAAATAAGACGCGGAGAAAGCTGATGATAGAGCTCGGGGTATAAAGGAACGTTTACACGGCGGATTACGTAAAATCTGATTGGTTACGGTCACGGGACGACGTCAGTCGGCGTCACTGGCGTTTAGCTCGCCAATGTCCTGATAGGAGCGTGTGTTCCGGGACAACGAGAATATAATTTGAGCAGCGGCTACGAGGCATTTGCTCGCGGGCGAATCGCGGGAACGCAACTCGAGCGCCGTTGATTACATCTCCCGGCGCAATTTACATATTAATTATGTCAGTAATGAAGAACTTCTGAGTACGCTATGTATATATGAATGCGTCTGCAACAATGTATCGCTGCGTAATTGCAAAATGAATGCGCGCGCTCCGGCGTAGCGAAATAACCGGCGCGTTATCGGCGGTCATCATGAATCGAGGAGGCGTTTATATCGTTTGATACGCGACTCGCTCGAATTTATAACGCGTTGCTTTGTTATGTTAATTGATCGCAGTGTGTTGCTTCAATTTCAATCGTCTCGTAATAACAACTTGTACAATTTATAAATTTTATCTCTCCGCAAGATTTGCTTATTACGACTTGCATTTTCAGATTTATCTTTGAGTAATGATGGCAAATTATGAGCATTTCAAAGTATTAACTTTTATTTATGAAAATTGAGATCCAATTTTTTCTTCGCATTAAACAACACTGCAAAAGAGATGTTTAAACTCTGATAATTCACAGCAATGTCTTGATTTTATTACCTCGAATGCAAAAAGCCTCGCTAGATTAGCTAATGGAACTAATCATTCTGGAATTTTTATTTATTCTTCTACTTTAGGTAATGAAATTTAATTTAATAGCTGCAGCTAATTCTCTTCCCTTGCATGTTTAGACATGTTTAATCAATGAAAATTGCACCAGTAATATATATCGTAAACACTTTTTTTTTTATTAAAAACGAAATTCATGTGTTCAACTTTTTTTTGTTTATTCCATTGTTCTTTTTATTTTATAATCAATCTGAATATGCGGTGCAAAGTATATTTTGTCGGTCTCTTTTTTTATGCCTTTCGGAGTTATTAGAAATGTGCAAGTTGTTACCGACGATCAGGGCCTGATAAAAAAAGTGAATCGATAAACATACTCTTGCGTGTTTTCAAATTGGAACCGGTCCAATCTAATGCAAAGTTGCAGCCTAGCACAATATTTCGATGAGTAGGCAAACTATATCGTTGCTTCATCATCATGGTCCAGAAACATTTTGCATGCCGATTAGTAGATACAGTTCGCATTAGACGACGCAATTAAGCAAATATCAATCAATTAAGCTCATCAGTCAATTAACTGCGCACCAAACATGAAAGTGGTACGTTTTAATTTAAGTCAATTGAAGTGACTAGAAAATTTTAAATACAACTGTCGAAAATATTTAATGACGTTTGAAACAAAACTTGATTGATTGAGTATTTTGCCTGTCCATTTAAAATATTCTGCTCTGGAATTTTTTTCTTTGAAAGAAAAACATAATATATTGAGTTTCAAAATATCACTGCAATTTAGTCTCTGTCTTGATTGAAGCGATCAAAATAATAATCGTAACACCGAAGAAACAGTTATTAGACTCAAAATGTGGTTAAGAGCGCTGCAATGTGAGCCGCGCTGTAATTTCAAATCATTGCCTATACATGAATAATCTGCCAGTTGATTTCTACAAAGTTAAGTGGTAAATTTTTACCTCATTATTATATTTATCACTCAAATTATACCATCTCATTTTGCCGCCATGAATTTATTTCAATTCGAAATTCTTTTAGCAACGTCACACATGATTGACGATGCAAAATAACATGTAATTGGTGATCAAAAAAGTATATCAAAAAAAAAAAATATTTGCACACAAATATTTTTCTTCAAAGTAATAGGTTTTAAGTACATTGGAATGTGAAATTTGTCTTTCAAGTTGTACACTCCACTATATTAAACAATATATATTTAAATTACCATTTTGTCTTTATGTCTGTCATTTGAAGCAGGTATTACAAATGATCATTTATTTTTAAATCATTCAACGAATTTTCACGGTCGAGAAAATTGCACACATGAAATAGTACACTGCATCCAGAAATCAGTGTAATTATTGCGTATTCCAATGCCAGATATACACACAAGTTGAATCCGCTCTGAGAAAACGTCTGATGTATTCTGATGTAGACCAAGCCCTGGTAATCTTTGTGTAGCTCATTCGATTATTCGTTTTGTTTTACGTTCAAGTTTGATTGATTTTGAAAACACAGTATCGCGCGATCTTTGAAACGCAACACCCACAACTCGAAAGTAATAAGCAAAGCAACCACTGGCTAACGGTACCGAGGACTCGTACTTTCCGACGGTCGAAAAAAACCAACGACAAAAATCAGCCGAACAAGAGCTGAAGCCAATGCGAGTGGCTGAAACGCAACTTTCTGTTTTGATTTATTAACCCATTACAGAGAAATTAGAAAACATCTTCCATTTTACAGAAAGGTGAAAAACTAAGGTAATTGCGATGAACAATCTTTGGTTCGGTTGCATAACTCTGTCAGCCAATTAAATTCGCAAAATAACAATGCTAACTTTGTGTTTGCTTTTATTCATTTAATTTTCATTTGTGCAATTTCAATGAGAAAAAAAAAATGAAGAATATATTTTTCGTGAACTCAAAACTTCTTTTTTATTGAAAAAATAAATAAAAACCCATTGAGATTAACCACCTGAGATAAGTTTGGATTAACAAGATGCAAAGTTGTATATTAGAGTGTAAAAGTATATGGTCAGACGGTGAGATTATCATCATATCGATTACAAAATTCGCAGTGGATTGTGCAATGGCTATCGCCAAAATATAGTTATCATTTATGGCGTGGGTTCGACTTCTTTTGTCTTAAGTAATCCTTTGTATACTGGCATAGTTGCAAAAGCCGGCTAACGACGTATCTTCGCAATTAATCGCAGTCTTATTAAATTATGAATCGCTTTTATGTATGCAAGAGAGCGTATTTTCGTACACACGAAGCTGCTCTCGACGAAGGCCGCGGATAGCAAATTCCGTGTACACGCGCGCGCGTCCATACATTGTTACGCATAACAACTTCATGGAAATCAAGCCGATAACAGATGAAAAACAGTTAGAATCGGATTAGTATTAAGAGCGATCTTATTTATAACGGTTTTATATAGAGAAAGAAGAAAAATGGTTGGCGAACGAACTTGATATAAACTCATTGGAACTGCACGAGGAAAGATAAAAAGTATTCGCAAGCAACTGTTAGCTCCCTTGTCTTGCCAATTTTTATTGTAATTCGAGATTCATTGACTCTCTTCGAATTCGACTTCGATATGAAAGTAATAAACCTCACTTAACATAACATTAATTCCTCTATAAACCGACAAAGTCATCGACGTCAAAATGTCCGCCATAAAGTCTAAGTCAGAACGAAAATCAGCGGTGCCAATCGGCAATTGTAAATTTCATCGCAAGTGCCGAATAGATGTTCCGTTTGACACAAACGGTACCGTACGACTGAAGGCCGGCAATTTCAAGATCCAAATCGCACTTGGACATAACTTTTAATCAGTTAGCATAAATTCGCGAACGAAATATAGAACAAGTTGACGCATAAAGACCAGGTTATTTTTGCCCCGAGGAGAGCATTCGTGGAACGCGAGCATCACGCGACGCGGCAGCGGTCCACGCATTTCGCGGCGGTTCTCTCGCGATTTTATAACGGAGCAATGCGCGCGTTGCCGCGATTCACCCAACGCACGAACAAACAAACAAGCTGAGCCTTCGTTACATCCGAAGCACTTGTACCGGAAGCCTGAAAATCGTGTACGCGTCGCAAGCATAAAAGGCGAATCGATTCTCGCGCCAGCCAATGAATGAATATTGTTGACCCAGCTAGGGTCAGCTTTCACATGCCTTTATCCCGATTGCGGAAAGTCGGTAAAGGTCTTTGCTGGTCATTACCAAAATCGGAATCATTAAACGAAGCTGAAATCACACAACAAAGATCAGAAGAAAAAAAGACAATGCCTCGGGTGGAGTTCAAATTCTCACATACTTTTTTTTTCTCCTTTCGCAAACTACCATTTTGTTGCAACGACAAAAGTGGGACAATCATTTTCGACTATTTTTGGGCTCACCAAGATAGGCTATTGTCAACTCGAAACAGTTACGCATTGTTAAATGATTTTTTTTCAGATTCGAATCGCCATCGTGAAATCTAACGTCTGTTAACGTATCTAAAATTCCAGCTTCTCATAGCCCAAGCAGATAATTGAATTCCGAACAAATCCTCAAGTAATTGCAAACAAAAAGGTTAGACAAAAGTTCAGCAGATGTGCACGAAAATTCTCAAGAGAAGTTTATGGTGTAGCGAAATCGAAAAAATTGCAATGTAAAACCAGGCGGCCTTCCAGCAGGTGCTGCTAATTAAGGAATTTGACCATAGTAAAACGTGTTCGAATGCTATTAGTTACCGCTATTTCTGTTCTTACAATTTTCTGTGATGTGATAAATAGTCGATCCAACATTGGTACTCGACTTTAAAATGTGATATAAATTACACTATAGACGTTAAATTGCCCTTTTTTCATCCTTATTCTCTCTCACTCGTGGAACTCATTATACTTTTTTGTCCAGAAATGGATACCTGAATTTTCTCAATATTTCATTCGCGGACAATTTTTCGCATTGTGAGATCAAGTAATTAAACCTCCGAGATAAGATTGATTGATATGTTTGAACATCGAGCTACACTCGCTGGATAATAGTACAGCGATGGATAAAGTGAATGATTTTACAATGAAGCGATCTAATACCAAGATGGAAGGAGCAGTTGAATACAACATCTGAGTAATCCTGTTCCAGTTTATGCCTCTTCGTAATTCAAACTTAACGGCGCTGTCGGAACCGCATTCTCAAATGAGATAATTTAATGTATATTTCAGACAAACGGTTAGTCAATAAACGCAGCTCGGATATATGCATCAAGAAAAAAATGTCCGAAGCTCAACGTAGGTTTGTTTATGTACGAAATACAGCAAACCTCTAACGTACATATCGTACAAACAGTCTGCCCGGCAATGACGCGCTCATTACTCATACCTCCGTTTTGTATTACTAATTGCTTCTCCGAATAATATATTAGCATTATTATATAATTACTGTTCAATCTACTGCATCGAGTATATAAATCAACGGTTAGATAATTAAATAAACAAAATAGCATAATTCATAGGGTTCCTTACATATATATATGGTATAATTTTTATGTGTTCTTAATTTTATTTAAACTGTTTCTAATTGGTTAAACTTATTTTACGGCTTTTTCATTCCCTTTGATTTTTTTCTTTCTTTTTTTTTTCATCTCTTTCTCAAGTTTTCACCATATAGCCGATAGCCGATTTGATCACAAGATTAGATACAACATTGTTAGATTTTGTGATGTTGAAAAAATAGTGAAAAATGGTATATAGCGACGAGCATCATGGCAGTGCAGTGATATTGCGACCGCGATTGACGCGTGACTGGATCAGAAATTATATCAGTAACAGAAAGCACCGAGGTGAAACGGACTTAGCCTGGCGTATAAATGAAGATGATCCATTAATTCGATGAGTTCAAATCACACGACCATGACGGGCACACACAGTGGTCGCGCTTATGAAACGTCATTCGATCATGGTCGCAGGACGCAAGGACGTCGTTACAGAAAATACACCCACGCGACTATAATCTCAAGTATAGCATGACTATTTTTGAAACGGACATCTCGATGTTGTGGGACATCTCATGTGCTTCGCGTTTCCTAAGTTTTAATTCTTTTACGCGTGACATTTAATGAAGCAAAACCTGATTCATCAATTTTATTATTATTATACTTTTTTTTTGTAATTTTTTTGTATTGAAAATTGGTTCAGACGTGGTTACGAGAAATTGATTACGCTTGGCTTTTTGTCAAATGAGATATGCATATTTAATTATCCTATACACAGTTTAATGAAGCAAATCAATCTTGCTCGTACGCCACTCATTTCGACTAATCTCGCAACGGTACTTTCAATTCTTCAATTGCTTTGATCGCCATTTCAACGTAGTTTGAATTCCGGCTGTCTACTTCCTTGTGTGTACAGTTCCTTAGAGAACTGTACCCATGGTATCAACTTTTTTTTCTACCTTTTCGCTTTCTGATATCGCCGCTTTGGAATTTCATTTGTGAATTGTTGTATACAACCGCTCGAATAAAAGCGATCAAGTGTGCATGTTTTTATGAAATTTATTTGCAACCTATATATTGTTTACCGATTTCTAGATATGAAGCTGTAGAAAATTATTTGACATTCAGTTCTTCTGTGTAAGAAAAAGATTAGACTTTTGTTGAATTCATGTTCTCCACTATTGCTATTGAATAAATGACAATGTTTTTTTAACGTCGCCAAATAATTAAATTATTGATTGAAAAGAGAAACAAAACATGGGCGCATAAAGTTATACAGGTCTCTTCTGTTTATCGTATCAATCTTCATGATGTTAAATCGTTCTTGTATCTCCCGTATCATATATAAAATCATGCAAGGTGGAACCTGCCTCGTACGAAGTCAAGGTCTTCAGAGGCGATCGAACGAGTCCTCTGGTTGCGTGCTCGCTTTGCTCTCTCGCAATTGCATTCTTCGCGATTCGATCGTAGTTGGACCCCCTGGCAAAACGAGTGTGTATCGTCGGTAACGACACCGTGGTATTCGCGCATCTTGCGAACGCTCTCACAAAACGAGTCACAGATGCTCGCAAGAGGGATGACACGGAGCTAATTTCGACGGTCATCATCGTTATCGTTATGGTCTTATCATTACTTCACCTAAGACCTCCCACCTGCTCATACACATTTTTCTATATTATTCTCAACTTTTTTACCCCGTGTCTTTGAAAGACTTCTTTTACCCAACGACCATTACCATACCTCCAATGGACTTTTTCACCACATCATATATATACTTTTGAAATTCTTTATTCTGTTTTTTCTTCAAATTGTCATGAAAGTTTCATCAATGTTTCTACGACTGTTCTGATGAACTGTAAAATTAGAAGAAAAGGAAGTTAACGAAATTGGGCAGGAAAGGCCTGCGGAATAAGCAAAAGGTGCGGAGGACCATTGAAGCTCCACCCATCCGTGAAGTAGCTCAAAACCATCAGGGTTGTAAGTTACACAGTGGCTTGGTAAAGCTGCTCTGCAACTTCTTATGATTATCGATGTTCCTTCTTGTACAAAACGGAAGTTTTAGAAAACAAAGATTTTGTACCGGCTTCTTACTCCTGGAACTATTTTGCACCCAATAAACTCTGTTTCAGTCATAAAAACTCCAAGCAGCAGGTACAACAAAAATACTGGAATATTCTTAAGGTTTTGTCTTTTTCAATCACTGAAACAAAATTTGTAATTGAATTTTTTTCGCGCATGTACAATCAAACGTATTATCAAACAAGAAATGTAAATCATTTGAAATAAAAATGAACAAGTAAACATACACTTGCAAAACAATTTATAAAGGTGAGACCGATTTTTAATCTAGAAGTGAAAATATCTGCAATGTGTTGCAGAATACACGTGGTATAGCAATATGAGCACATAACATAGAAGTTGCCCAACGAGATGCCAATCGACTGCCGTAAAAAGCGGTGCCACTCAGAGTCGAACGCAACTAGTGGGGTTCCTTTAAACGCACCGAAATGAAACCTGGCGTTTGAGAAATAAATTCTATTGAACTGAAAAAATATATATAATTAAAAAAAAAAAAAGAAGAAGAAGAAAAAAAAATAAACGTCTCCTATCTGATGATGATCAAAATGAAAAATCTCGACCCAGATCCTGTATACCGTCAGAACAAAGAAAAAGTGTAGCTGCGAGTTGAAGCAACCGCGATAATAACAGGTGGAGGTCAATGCCAAGTTGGCAAGACTGCTGAACAATTTGTCGAGCGGGACCAACGACAATTCTGCAGTCGAGCAAAGCCGTCAATGACGAAGTTAAAGAGTACACGTGTTAGCGAAGCGTAACAACGTTCGAAGGGTGTCAAGTTCACAGAGTTGTTTTGTTTTGTTGTATTTATTTTGTTGACAGACATGACGGGGGAACAGAGACAAACCGTCGCAGATAGGAAAAACGGGTGGAAGACAGAGGACGAGCTCTTCCTTATTCGCAGAAGCCTGGAAGTGCTTGTTCACGGTGTTCGTTGCGGTCACACCCACACCGTGCAACCAAGATAGAGGACCACACAGTGAAGAGCACTCTTTTTTTGCCCCGTGCGGCTTTTTGCGCGTTTTTTTATTTGGCTTATTGCGTTCGCTGTCCCTCCGCGCACGGAGAATTGTCGGGTGACCTTCACTTAGCCTACACTTCCCGTGAGCAAAAACCGCCTCTTGGAACATCAGAGGCCTGGCGCCCGCCGCCATTGATTTAGTGCGAGCGCGCCTATTATATCTCGCTAAATTACCAAGGTGCTCGGGCGCGCTGTATGCATGAAATATCAGAGACCGATTTAGCGCGTAACCACCGGCTTATATCATTTGTCGCTTCTTACCATAATGCAAACTATTAAAGCGCGACTTGACTAACTGTGGTTTAATCACGGTCAGCGCCTGTGAGTGATGCCACGTAGGTCTACATCATGCGCGTTGTTTTCAATAAACACGATGGTCGATGTAATTTGAGTAGATGTGATACACTTTCTTGCTCGTCCCACTAAACGATCGGCGCTTTGCTACCTTCTGTCGTCGTAGGTGCGCCCCGCACAATCTAGGTCCCGTGGGAATCGTGCCCATCGGCGCGAATCGTTAAATTTGGATTATACTCCAAGTCGATCGTAAAACTCGCCGCGTAGTTGCAACAGTCGTTTGGCACTGGGGTTGCCATCAACGTGCATGCGGCTATTAAATTGGGGAATCGTTGAGGTTGCGATGACGAAATCAGGTCGCAGATTGGACGTACCTGTTGCTTAGCGTATAGAGGCACAAATTTTATTGCCATTTAACTTGCAGGCCTATGGATACAAATATGGTACTCGAGATTTTCTCGTTTCCGTTACAATATAGGATAATGTTAGCTTCCTTGACCTTATGTCCAGGAGCTATAAAACCGTTTGCGAGGAAAGATCGCCAATCAAATTAACGTTTGCTGAGTAACAACCACCTTTTGCTATCATTATACTTCGGCTATGAGTAGAAGAAAAAAGCCAACATGAATTAATGCCAAATGGAAGACTCTAAATCATTTAATTTATTATATATCAGTGAAATCAGATCAGAATAAATGTAATCGTGATTCTTCGATTGTGTGAACCGATCTTTTCTGATTATTCATCGTCGGAATTTACGTCTTCATAAAAAAAAATTGGCCATTGCAAAATGAAAGCAAATTTTTTGCTCTCTCTTTCTCTCTCTGTTGAAAATAAAAGAAAGCGTGGACCCTAGACTGATGATGGAATTCCGCAGACGGCGCAGTCTATTTTGATGTAAAACGAATAAGCCTACGCGAGAACTGAAATTTTAAATTGCTTGGACGTGATCATTTGAGAAATGAAATCAATCTAAACACCTAGCAGACGTTGAACATCCTTATCAATAAATCTACACGCTAATCCCTAATTCAACGTCCAGCTCTTTTGTTCTGTATTCTGTGGAACACAAAATTCCTGCAGTCTGACAACATTTAGAAGCTATTTACTCATACTCAATAACAAGCGTGTCTTCATTCATTAGTTGCAACCAAAAATTGGTTAGGTCGTCGCATAGAGCAGTGCCTGCTGAACTCTTTTGTCCCTTTTTTTGTTGCAAATTCATCAGTCCAATCGTAGTCAAATCAATCTTCATTCAAGTCACGAGGCTAGATAAATTTCGTCCTGTTGTCTGTACGCTTCTCATTTTCAAAAGTTGATGCCAGACGAATTCCTGGATGAAGCGCTGGTTGTTTTCGTAAATGATACCAATCTCCGACGAATCAATTCCACGGCGCACAAAATTTAATCCCGAGTGAAAGCTGAGTAGGGTCCGATGTGGCGCATCGCACGGGGCAGCAAAACACAGGAACGAGGATTTATTTTTCGTCTCAATGGAACGCGGGAGGAATGTAAAAGCGCGAGAGGAGATCCTCGGCGTCATGTGCCACACCTTGTAAACATCTTCGGCATTCTTGCTTGGCATGCGAAATTTCGTTCACACCGAAGCACGTACCGGTCGTATTTCATGGGCCGCAATTGCATCGCTGCTTATACACAGAGGGGAGATCATTTGTACGACTGTGAGAAGGCTCGTTTGATCGGGGACCAAACTGCGCATACGAGCATTTTCTTCGAACCAATTACCATTGTGAAAGTTTATATTAGTTCACAGAATCAAATAATACATTTTTCGATCGAGTAAAACCTGCATAGAGAAATGCATTTTAATTTCAAGATCAGACGTTGTCGTTGCACACATTTCAATAGATATCATTTTTATATTTTTTTTCTTCTTTTGACCTTTTTTAAACACCATGTAAAATTTCAGAAAACAAAGTATCAACATTGGCCATTTATTTTGTAGTCGAATCTCTCATCACACTGCTGTTTTCAATTCCAATCGAACCTGATGGTTATTCAAATTCCTGAAAAAGTGATTAAAAGCATATGTAATACGTCCTCTTTTGAAATGAAGCAAAATAGGCGTTATTAAATCAGCGATAAAAGAAGTAAAACCGAAAGCGTATAAAGAGAAGACATTAAGTTTATTATCTTTGCAACACGGCTGTGTGCATGAGTATCTTCACAAAAGTGCTCAATTATGGCAGCGCTGATAAACCCATTTTAAGTCGGTGTCAATAACTGATCGCGTTAGTCTAATTCGCATTAATCTAATGTAGAAGCTCGAATCAACGTACAGCCATTTAGATTGGTCGCGACAACTATAAGTTGGTAGATGTGATCGTACAGGGGATTTACCTATCGTTAGCCTCGATCATTCTCAATTCATCCACAAGAAGCGATTGAAGAGCTAGAAACCGATTCGTGCAGCGAGGTCAGCGAACCGATCAAGCCCTTCGTGTGAAGAACTTCGACTCAAAGGAAAAAGATCTTTCATCTTTCCGGCGGATAATCTCGTTTTACGAGGCCGACCTAATTTACACCGCCATTCATGCTACATCTACACCTGCTTTTGCTAATGAAATATATATTTAAAAGACGCACAAACAGCCCGATAACAAGAAGCCAACGCAAAATTTGTTCTACCACTCAATGGTGATCTCTCAAATGTTAAAAGTTGCAAATAATACAAGTGCTCGTCAACTCGTCATCCAAGAATTCAATATTTAATTTTCAGTATTATACATTTACAAAGGAATCAATTCAATTCAATTCAACTATATCAAATAGTTTAAATGATTGGCACACAAATAAATGTCGACACTTTACATGTTGAAATTAAAAACTCACAAAAACATTTTATTCGACAAAAATTTTTTTAAATTATCAAATTACGTATCATATAACATTACAATTTCACTTTTATAACATCAGTTTCATTATATGAAATCATTCTTCTGAGATATAATAATTGAATGTGTATTTCTTGTTAAAAAATAAATCAATAGAAACAGAAAACTTCTTTGTTTTAAATTAATTAAAATTTAATCTGAATTAATATTTAAAGAGAAATGTTATTGGCTTAATGAAAATTATTCTTGAAGATAAAAAAATGTCTGTATATGCAAAATATATTCTCATCCTGAGAAAATTTTGGTGAAATATAAACTAAAAAATGTTATTTTCAAGAATTACGATCTACGAACAATTACAGCAATAGTGGAAAAATGGTCGGTTGTTCACAAACTTTTGAACAATCATCCATAAGTTATAAATAATGCTTATACATTTCAAGCAAAATATTATTCACCATATGATAATCGAAATTTTATAAATATATATATAATATACAGATGATATCTTTTTTCAACGTTATTGATTTTATTTTTATTGTTTACTTTTAACTTGAAATTGTTGTTGAAAAGAAGATCGAATGGTTTTTTTTAAACTTCATGTATCTCTTATACCACTTTGTTTCCATTTACTAATTTTAGTATAAAATAACGGTCCATATTAGATTGTCAAAAATGGCATTCTTTCATTTCCTAAAAGTATGATTACCCTCTTTTGATATATTTTTTTTATACCGACGTAAAAGTTGGCAATTTGGATCCTTTAATTTGCTCATTTAATCGTTATATACATTTTTCGTATATCATCGTTATAAAAATATGACAGCGTCATAAGACGCAAAAAATGAAATTAAACTGCGAATTTTGTGCGCAAATAATTACAAAGTGGTGAAATGTTTGCAACTGAGCAAGAGACGCTGCAATCGGAAATGCAATAAAGCTAAAAATGGCACATATTTGCAGTGGGTCGACGCGCAAACAAAGACGGACGCTCGAGCGGATTCCCGGATGGATATAAAATGTTGAACCGACCGCTAATAGTCGCTTTAACGTAAGGCAATAAAGCGACCGGCTTGAAAGCTAGACTCTCTTCCATTCTAGCGAAAACCGTAGGGAATTCCTGAGGGTGGTATGCGGCAAAACGAAAGGTGGTTTTGCCACTGTATTCTGTAAGACTTGACCCAACCGCATCTTGTTTATATTTCTCCCTCAGCGCTCTCGTAGTTTACCGGCTAATTTTCTCTCTTCGCGTTTAATGAAATTGTTACACGCTCGTTCAAAAAGTGTGCAGCATTTTTTTTTCTTCTGTTTTTGCCTCCACGAACTATGTCGACCAGACGTTGTTTTATAGAACATAAAAATTTTTAAATGTCTGATACTGCTAAAAATTTTGCATATGCCTAATAAGACTGCATAAAAACAGCAAATCCTTAAAGGCGACTGTCTAGATTCAGCTAAAGATGTGTATAAAAGAGTAGAACTGATAAAAAGGAAAGAAAAATGTGTTTGGATCACCCACGTTATTCTATGGNGTTCTAAAAACATAGGCCGTTTCGTCCAAGTTTGCTGTTAAAACCAAGTCGTTGAACTTTTCATTTTCTTCAACCCAAGAAGAGTTTATTATATTGAATTGCTTAATTGAGATTTCCAGGCGTGTAGATTATAATCTCATTTGAATGACCGGTTGCACCGGAAATTGCACAGACGAAATGTGTCCCCCGTGTCGATTGATTTAACTCAGTTGCCGGATCTAAATCCCGAATTGACACCTGCTGGCCTCGCAGCGGCATTATTCCGCATTCTTTCACGAACCTTTTTTGCGCGCAGACATTAAAAATATATTCTCGCAGAAGGAAGCTGAGCGTGGAAACTCTTCTGCGAAGCCGTAATTTGACGCGACAGCGGTCGTGCCTCCAATTAACTCTGTGGAATTTCAATTTTCGTCAGCGCGGAGACTTAGAGAGGGATTCGCACTTTCTTTCTAATTATAATTTTTCGTTTTGCGGGAATGACGCTTGTGGGAAATCGAAACAGATCGCTTGTGTGTATATATGTGTGTATAAGAGTTGATAAGCAAACGAAAGTAAAAGTAGTCGCGAACAAAAGTGACAAGCAACAAAAAATGATCATTACGGGGCTCTTTTACATCGAAAATAATCTTTATATGAAAGTCACTTTTGCTTCTACGTTGGTACAAATGCATGTGGCATTGTGCATCCGGACATAAAATCATTCAAGGTCGCAAGTCCACTCAATAGAATGGTTCCAGCAATGTAGGTACACGTGTCACGCTCATTCTCACTCTATCTCTCTCTTATAACAATAATATGTCGGCAAAGCCCCATAGAACCCCAAAGATGTCAATGCACTAATATCCAATACTTTTAACATGTAAATAAATCAACCGGAACAAGTTACATCTCATTCATTCCTCGTTTGATTGCCAACGATTGTTTTTTTTTATAATACTTGCCAGATCTATTTATGGTTCTACACACGTATTTGCAGGTTGATAAAACTGATAATGCTCATAAAGACAAATAAAGTTTTCCATTTCAACTAAGAAGGTAATCTTTCATCTAAGGCGTGTCACAGCAAGCCCATTTCAGTTTAGATGAGTTTGCTTCGAAATTGTTCCTTCACCGTGAAATAATACAGTGGAGAAAGAGAGAAAATTTGTTCAATCAACTCAGGCAAAAATGTTTGACATTTTGTGGAATGCGATCTTTCGTCGGAGTTTAGTGCACTCCTAGACGATGTGTAAGTCGAGAGTTTTTCAAACCTCCATCAATCATCCGGATGAAGTCATCGAGATATATAAGATCCAATTTATAAAAAGGTCAATTATCCATAGAAGAATTAAATCTTTCGAATTAAAACATTTCATCTGATCTGCTACAGTTGAAAATGTCTTACCTGTCGATGCACGGGACTTTAACTATCAATCCAGAGCTGACAACACCACACAAAACACTCGTAGTGTTTCTCTTCCTTTCTCTCCCCCTCTCTCTCTCTCTTTCTCTAACAACTAACACCGTCACTTAATGAATTCGTCCGAACACATTGCCTGTAACAAGTCATATCACGAATTTGGTAAACCTCAAATGAGCGACCGGATTTGAGCGAGAGCTTAGACCAAGTTTTGTCTATGAATTTTATCTTTCGATAAGAGCACACCCGAGAACATAAAAGCAACAATTTTCGCCTCACGATGATTCGTTTTCTAAGGTCTCAGCTAAACTGACAGAAGATTCCGCTCACCGGAGTAAAGGTACACCCTACTACCGTAACCTACTACTAGTACTACAACTATTAGCATTGCCACCAACACAAACTCGTCTACTGTTACTACCTCTTTTGCCATTGCAGATACACCGTCTTGCTCCTGCAGAACGTGATCTCGCTTGCTCGCATAACCACCAACTTTCTATCCGTCTCAGTCCCAAAGGATGTACCTATAGGAGCTGATATCGTTGTGCTAGTGAGCTACTTGCACGTGCATGCTCGTAGTTTGTGTAACTATGGAACGCAGCGCGTTCCTATCAGAGCCTGAAGGGCCGCAATACCAGAGGAGGGAGAGCTATAGCAGGTTGTTATCGATCGCACGCATTCTGTCGCCTTCTTGCGCGCGTGTTTCCGCGTCTAGTAAAATGTCTGCTGTGTGGGCGACCAGCCGGATGGCTGATCCATTACAGCCGGCTATAACTAAGTAAAAATAAAAGAGATGTAAAATTATCAAAGACAGAAAAGGACGCGACATTCTTGCACTAGGACTCTCTAGTGAATACTTTACTTGAGAGACAAAACATATATAAGATTATAACGCGAGATTGTCTTACCGGCATATGACGATCGTCTATAAAAATTCTAAGTTGGAGAACCAGGGGGAGTCTATAGGAAGGCGCTAGGTTCAGCCGGGCCAACGAAATCTCAGTAGTCCAAGTCAACGAGTAGCCTGACAAAATCAATCGAATTCCAGATATAAAATAGCTGTTCGGACGTCTGCAGGACCATCGACCGGAGGTTGTAACTTAGCATTACGTGTAGTATAATTTTCTGTTTACTCTAACGGTCCCAAGTTGAATGCTAACTGTGCAGTACACGACAATCAACTTAAATTACAACAGGGGTTGCATGCGTCCAAAATGGTATAATTTGTTAAATTTGATATCGCTGCATCTGAAATTTATCGCTGGGAGAAATACCCACGTTGAACTAATTTAATCGAATCGAATCTAAATTAAAAACCAAGTGTATATTCATCTCTGCAATATTATATGCTGGCAAAGTGTGTACAATGTACAAATGTAGATCAAATTTGCCACGGCCGCACGGCACGCTATCGGCAAACGCTACCATTCAGTTGCTCCAAGCGGCAACTCGACTACCACAAAGACAATCGTACAACCCTTTCGGGTTTTCGCGATTGTTCGCCAACTTTGCATTAAAGTCATTAAAGTTCTTTCCTCTGTTATTTTGCCAACATTTGCAGTTTGCTCATATAATCCAATCATACATCAATTTTTTATATCGCACGTACGAAAAATCGATTTTATCCCGAGATTGCATTCTGAACAAAGTGTGTGCTTGAATGGATATTCGGTGAATTATGACTTAATGAATATTAAATGATAGATTGCAACAACATTTTCAAAATCAAAGCGCAAGTGTGTTTTAAATTTGTCACAATTAATATAATTTATATAAACATTATTTCTGAGATATCTATATACACTAAAAAATAGATGAAAGCAACTGTTCCGCGTAAGTACGTAAGTTTAAAATTACAAGTCAACTTCCTGATCATTTAGAGTCTGATCGATTCAAAACCCGCCCAAGCCGAAACAATTTTCAGTGTTAGGTAATTTCCAAACCGATTGGGTTGAATTTAATTATATATAAAGATAAAACCGGTGAGAGAATTGCTTCCTCAAATACGCAATGCCGCAGTCAAGATTCAATGATAATATCGTAACGCGTGTAAAATCTTAGAGAGGCACACGCAAACCAACGTGAGGTGCGGATCAAAAGAAGTTGAGCATCGCATTAGCATATGGAAGCCCGCGCCACCTATCGCGCGCGCTTTCTTTTTAATTATCGCGCTTCCTTATTGGACAAAGCGCGGCGATCGTGTGGCTCGTGCGTTTTAACGCGGTTATGAATCCAGTAATTTCTAGCTATAATAAGTAATAAATCACGCGAATGGCGGCGCGCGATCCCGCCGCGCGGTTCTCATGGCAACATCTCTCTGGCAGATGTTCGACGCTTTCCCATAAGATCTGCACGATTTTTCCCAAGCGGCCGGCAGTACCGTTGGCCAGCCACGAGGAGCTTGCGGGTTAAATGAGTTGTACAGGAAGATTCGACGACAAATGAAACGGCTGAACATTTATCGACGCAGGGGCGAATGTAATGTTGAAAGAAGCTACGCATGTGGGTATGATTAATGCAGTCGAACATCCACAGAGCAATCCAAAAACCAGATTCACAAAGTACAAAAGATAAATTGCACTGCTGACACCGCGAATCAGACATGACCCCTTTTTTAGAAGGAGGAAACAGAATGATGATGGATTCAAGCGCTAAGCCTGGCACGTGTTGCCATTACGCCGCGAGTATTGAATCTGCACGCGGTAGTTAATTATAGATCACGAGTCCGCCAGCCTTTGAAATTACAGAAATCACATCAACTATGCGAAGACGGAGTGCATCAGAGTATACGTTACCGAATAATTTTCTGAATTCACTTTGATAATCACCGAAGAGCTTGTATTAATAAAAAAATCGCTCATAAAATATTTGACAACAGTTTGACAAATTTAGATTTTTCTTGATAATACAAATAAATTTAGGCAGGTCGTATCTATTATCGACAACTGAATTCGTTCGCTGAAATTAATTTGATGTGTAAGAGATTCTCCTTGCGGACGAATCCTCACATTCGATTTGCAACAAAAAGCATAAATTTCTAAAAAGTTGCAATTATATATGACTCAAGTGGTGAATCAGCGGACTGCGTTACCGACACCACTTAGTACAATTTAACGGTGACTAAAGCAAATAGAGCATTTATTTTATGTAGAATCGTGGCTAGCTAACCTCCGCCTACACGGGTATAGAAAAACATGGTAAACTGCGGACCATAACCTCAAATACAACATTTTTATCCAGATTACAAAAAACTGTACTATCGACAGAACATTTTTTACTGAATTCTGACTAAATTTTCTTATGTTCATAGTAATTTTTTGTCGAAAGCTTTACTGTCCGCGCTTTGGTAAGAATCATAGTAAAATTTAATGGTGTATTTCTATCCGTGTAGCTTACATCTTGCCTATCTTACGGGCAATTCATCCGCCTATCTTACACTTCTCCTCTCGTGCTCTATCCCCACTCTTGCTTACTTGATTCAAATTTACTCCGCGCCAAATTCAAATTGATAAAAGTGGTGAATCGATGGAAATGAAAATGGTTAATGTTGAAATAAATTTGGGCAAATTATAACAATTTCAAATGATGAAATAAACATTTTTATCCGAAAAATACAAGAAAAAAAAAGAAAGAAGAAGAAGGTAAAACCGCTGGAAGAAGGGTTGAAAAAAAATCGAGAAAAAACTAGTTATTTAAAATAATTATTAATTTTTATTTAAATTCGGTCGCAAATTTGTGTTTCGATTATGAAAGTATGCAATAAAGTTAAATAATATTGTTACATCGATAGAACCCGCGTTCCGATTTTAAATAGATGTCGCGATCGTGGCCTGTCAATGTCATTGACGACGAGTTTGTTTATAATGTTGACGTCGAATTCAGTTGTGTGTTTGACAGTTCAAAAGCACATACGCGCATAATTACGATAATAAAACCGTTCTTGTTTTTTGATATAAATAAGTGTTTTATTTATTCGGTCGCGCGGTGCGTAACATTTTGGGGGCTCTCCGGGATCGGTCGAAATAACAAGCTCCGCGCGATCGGATCGGATGGCGACCGTTCGTTCGCCACGGACCAGGTCGAGAACGGCAACGGCCAACGAGATGGCACAGGATCGGCGGCCCACCTCACTCGAGAGGGAGTTGACGGAGGAGCGAGAAAAAGTTGAGGCGTTGAAGCGGCGCTTGGAGGATGACAGGTCGGAGGAGCTTCGCCAACGGGAAGCCGAGCTACTGGGGGAACGGGCCAAGTATGCCCAGCTCCAGCGGGAGCTGGAAACAGAGCGGGCCAGACGAGAAGCCGAAGGCTCGGACGTCGCGAGCCTGGCCAATGAGCTACGTCGGCGGGACGCGGACTGCCTCGAGCCGCCAGGGAGTTGGCCGAGCAGCGGGCAGCCCGCTTGGAGGAGCGCATGGAGGCCCAGATGGCGCTGCTACACGAGCAAATCAGACAGCTAAGTAGTCCCCCAACACCAACACACACACACACACACGAACACACTAGGCAATGACCGTTTGACACTGACAGACGCTGACCAACCTAACCTCACCACGCGGGTGACAGGTGGCGTGGAGTCCGGAGCCGGGGACAACCACAGGTTAGGGTGTGGGCAAGGCGGGTTCCAACTCAAACCCGACAATTTTGATGGGACCACCTCCTGGTGCGAGTACTTGATCCAGTTCGAATTCGTATCGCGTTCCAACAAGGTGGGGGGAGGAATTGAAAACAGCCACTCTTATTTCGTATTTGCGTGGCAAGGCTAGGTCCGTTTTGGATTCACTTATGGATCCCCTGAACGTAGGTTTTGATAGTTTAAAGAACCAATTAGAGTTGCGCTTCGGGGAACGTCACACCCCCCAGACTTATCTTTCATTATTTAGCAATCGTAGGCAGCAGCCGGGGGAGGATTATGCCTCCCTCGCAGGGGACTTGGATCGGTTGTGCCGGGCCGCTTACCCTGAGTGCCCCGCGCCAGTCCAAGATAGAATGTCGGGCGCACATTTTGTTTCAGTTATCTTGGATCCCTTCATCAAAAGGACATTGCAGCTGGAAGGGGTCGTCTCTCTCGGAGAAGCTGTGTCGCGGGCTATAACGGTCCAGAACATCCAGCAGAATGTCTTTCCAAGGGACGCCAGGAACCCTTCGCGCCCCTATGACAACAAGGGTCAGTACGCCGGCTATCGGAACCCGACCCAGACCCTAGAGAGGACAGCGGGTCTAGGAACCAGAGGCCCTTCAACAACCAACAATGTCCCGCCACACGGGGCGGATAGGCCCCAGTTCGGCGGTCGACCTGGGTCACGGGCTGCCTGTTGGACATGCGTCCCAATAAGTATTTTATTTATTCGGTCGCGCGGTGCGTAACAATATATTATTCAATGTTTTTTTTCAGTATGTCCCAACCTACCCGACTAGGTGTCCTAAGAGAAAACCCATGTCGGGTCCCTTGGGACGAAGAGCACTTTTTTTGAAATTAACAACTAAGATATAGTTATAATTATTTAACTATATCTTAGTTAAAGATATAGTTAAAGATATCGCGGTACTCCGCAACAGTACGGAAAACGCTTTCTGTACGGTGTACGGCTAGTTTCTGCACTAAAATCAATGTGGAAACTAGTCGGTTTCACGGCGTGTGTTATGAAAAAATTATTTCAATTGTAATTTGAAATGTATTAAATTTTTTTTTATTTTGAAAAAGTATATAAAAAAATTGTTACAAAAATAGTGTGGCACATTAATTGCCTTATTCTCATTCATTTATTATTATTAATATTATTATTTTTTTGAATAATTTATTAAAATAGTTACCTTTTTACTGTAATCTGGGTCTCTGAACCTTTTCAGTAATTCTAACTGGGGACGTATTCTCTTCTGGATAGCTTGAAAAATAATTTTATGCTATATTATCATATTTCTTGATACAAATATGTGAAAGAAAGTAATAGTTACTTGAGCGTAATGGGAAAAACATTTTTTTCTTATTCTTGGGTAAATTTTTGTCGCAGCATTGCCCATTGCCGGCTCAAAGTCGGTCATGATGGACTTGAACATGATGTCGGGAGCAAAGTTCTTGAACCTTTTAAAAATTTCTGCATACATGCTCTCGGTTTTACAGTTGGCCAAGACCCAAGCTGTAGACAATGAGCAAAAAAGCTTATTTTCAGAAAAAAATGAATTAAGTAAAGAAAAAATTGACTTTTCAAAAACTATGATTAAAATAGGCTATTGTATCCATTAATTCAAATAGACGATATAAACTTAAAGCAGAGCTGCTTGACGATAAATTTCTTTGGCTTTTACGATGCCAGATTTTGCAATTTTTTTCTCTGTGGCACGAATATCTTTATATTTCTTTCAATTAAACTCTTTATCGTGATTGTGTTTCCCGATATGTATAATTTCTTCGTCTTCATAAATACGGACCCGGGCTTTGCAATAACCCGTATTTCCATCGTTTTTGCCAGTACGTGGTTTTTTGTGTTTACACACATAATAACTGAAAAGTTGATAAATTATACTCTCTAAATCTGAATAAGTGAAATGTCGTCCACTCAAAACAAAAAGTGAAATTTTCATTGTAATATTCACTCAAAATAAGTGAAAATTTCGACTTTTTGCAATAAGTGGACGACTATTCGCTTACTGTACGTGAATTTTCACTCATTCAGATTAACAAAGTATTAAGAAAAGACATAAATAATTATAAAAACATTTGTACCTTGTTTACCCACGGCTCACTCCAATGTAAGTTTTATCAAAGAGGAAAATATATCCGTCTATACAGAGGTAGTCATCTCTTTGGCCATACTTAGATATTTTTTCCATTTGCTCATTTGGCTCAGAGTCGTCAGCCTTCAAATTATTTTCTGTTTGGTCTGCATCAGAATTTTTTTCTATTTGGACTGACTGTTGATTATTATTTTATTTTATTTATAATATATCTTTATCTTATCTTCAAACCTCAACAAATCAATGTCAATTTTTTAATTTGACCTGAAGTTGGCACTCAACAATAATAAATGAATAACTTTTAAGAATTCAACAGAATAATTTTTGAAGTTTAGATATGACAGCAACATATAATTATATAAGAAAAATTAACAAATAAAAACTGTACTGCCACTATGTATGATATTGAACTAACTATTAAACTGTAGTAATGATTAAAATAAGTTTGTATTCTGATTTTTTCTGATAATTTATTACATGAAATTGAATATTTTGCACATCACTTGTATTATTTCCATCACAGAATTACCTGATCAAGTTTACCGTCATATTATGGGGACGGGTCATAGCAAAATCAATGTCAGTTTTCTGAATCCCTCTGAACATGAATCAATGCATTGTACCCACTGACTCCAGAGTTCTCAGTCCCCAAATTCGAGCACATACTTTGTGACGTGAAAAGACACGGCGACGGTTCCACAAGCACTCTCTCTTTCTCTCTTAATAAAAAATTTTGCATATCAATTTGACGACTTGAATAAATTAGTGTACGTCTTGGGTTCGCAGTTCATACTCGTGGCCGTTGTCAAGAAGTGGGTTCGATTTTTTTTCGAATGGGAAGTCGATGGTTCAATGTAGAAATGTTGCTTTTTCTTCATCAGGGTAACGTCTAGGGTAAGGTCTAGATAACGGAAAATGTCGTTGTGTACATAATATTGCTTTTAGGCTTGAGCAGCCAACACAAATATTTTCATTTCTTATCATTATAAACACCGGGATAAAATCTGACTTAATTGCATGCCTATTTATTTTTGTCTGATTTTGTCTGATCCGTGTTTAAAATTTGTTATCAGTTTATTTTTGTCTTTGTTTATAAAAAAAATACTTAAATATGTAAAGAAAAAGTGTCACAACGTAATTTTTTTTATAAAAATTACGTTAATTATGATAACAAACGTTATTAAAGAAATAATTTTTTATTTTACTCTTACCTATTTTTCTTCTTTGCTCTTTCGTTTCATTTGAGATTATCGGAAACTTTTTTCATCATTCTACACTTTTATTATTGTGCACGCATTACGCACTACGTGCACAAGAGTTATTTTTTTCCAAAAAATACAAAAAAATAACTTTTATGCACGCAGTGCATCACACGATAACTGAACGCACTTCGAGTGTCAACACAAATGTCAAACCTCGAATTTTAGTTTCATTTAAACGACACATCATCGCCATCTCACGAGTTTTATCTGTCAACGTAAACTATGATAAAACAGATTCTAGGGACATTTAATTTTCACGGTTATGTAAATTTCGGGACGATTTCTTTCGGGACTACTTCCCATAATCCTGTCACTCGTTAAGTTTCGTTTGAAAATTGGTTGAGGTTAATGTCTCAAGTTTGAAGAAGTCTTTGAAGGTATTTATAATTAAATATTTCAGCATTATTTGTTATATTGACTTACAAATTATAAATTTTGTCAGTTTGTTTAATTTTATGTATTGTAACGTTGGAGTTACTTTTTTATGTATCAGCCACTTACGTGACCAAAAAGCTGTAATTAAAAATTAAAATTTATCTGTCAAAACTATAATTTTGGGCGCCAGGTCCGTTTGGACCGCTTAACTCGGCTACTCTGGCGGAAAACAAGGCTCTCACCGCGTTCGTCGTAGGCTATAGGAAACGAATATGCGGACGCGACAATTAGGTATAACACAGACAAACAAAAATAAATGAAATACTAGTCCGAAGTATACTAGGCTCGGTTAATTTCAAAATTAATTAGCAATCAAAAGAGAAAAAGACCGCGCATGCCAGAACGATGCTGGAGAGTAATAAGCGCTTCTTCAATGACCGTTCAAGGTACTAATTAATTCGCGTCGCTCCCCGATACCAAATAGTGTCACTCCTATGAGTGGCTCGAAAAGAAACATTAAATTCAAATACGTTAGAATCGAGGCCTAACCGTCGCTACACGAATTCATTTACAAAATTCATAAGGCAAACCTTTCGATGACACATTCGACATTCGGTCCCAGCTCGCCACGCTGCAGAAACCCTTACGCACAAAGAAAAGGACTTTTACAATTATAATTAAACTCAAAAAAAACGTATCAAAAATGCGCCACTGATTCGGAAATCCAGCCAAAAGAGAAGAAAGGGGGCGGCTCAAGGGCGACTTTTATAGCCGCTTCCCCCACCCAGGACGCAACATGATGCCCGACCTGAACTCGCGCTCAGGCCCCCTCTGTCGGTGGATGATTCCTGGGGCGTCGGCCCCCTTATCGACCCTGGTCGATAACGGCGAGCGAAGACCCTGCTCCACCGTTGATCCGGCCACTCGGGGACGTTCTCGACCATCCAGGGCCCCCGAGTACGCTCCTGGGATTTGTCTGAAAGCTCAAAATAAAGCAAGGGTGGCTGGTTCCTCCTGAAAATCATAAAACGCGTAAGCGTCCGCTCGGTTCTCGCTTTGACCCTGGTCTAGTCATGCTCGTCAGTGCCTCGTCGCTCTAATTTCGCTGTATTACCCCCACTACTCTAATGCACTCTCCAGCATTCGCGTGATATGTGCGCTCGTAAAATACTCTTTTCGGGACTCGAAAAGAGCCTAGTGGTTCTCTGCTGGAGCTCCAAATTGAATTTTGCGCCGCCACGTTACAGTATTCAATCATTTATTTTCCAGAAATGGCTCAAAATCGACCTCAATATAGCAATCGGAATCGTTTGAACACGGTCAGGTGTTATTATCGATTAAATTGTCAAGTTCGTCCAACGAGACGAATGTATGAAAATTTGTTCAGTTCACCTGGTCTGAGTAAGAGGACAATATTCAATCAGGTGTTTATAAAATCACTTTGCCTCAAATTAAGATATTTGGATTATTAACCAACAGTTAGTTTAGATGAGTTATTTTTATTAATTTCATTTCAAGGTGGCAGTATAAAATGATAAAGCCTATTCTAGCTACATTTGATTTTCATAGTTAAAAAATTATATATTTATCAATCACAGTTGAAAAAATGATTAGCGTTGTGATTGGACCTGCAATAAAAAGTAACATTCACACAGCTATCTCTAATACCAATGCCAAGAATGAAAAAGAATTATTGGGATATGGACGAGATGTAGTAATAAAAACTTACTTGTTTTGTGGTCTACCTACAAAAATAAATTTTCAAATATTTTTCGAACACGAAAGGAGAGAACAAAAATATATTCAATCTACATTCAAAATACCTTTTGTCACTTGTGAAAGATTGTCACAATCATCAAGCAGTTTAAAATTTTGTTGCATTGAGGTTAACTGATTATAATCAGCAGCCTCAGACTGATCCTCACATTCAATATAATCCTAGTTTTAGTCTATTTTAATCATTTCAATATCAGAACGATTGTCTTGCTTAGATGAACAGGCATCTAAAAAATGAACATATACACAAACAAACATTTTTATTTATAAATAAAATTGAAACCTGCAGATAATTTATCAAAGACAAATTTTTCAGCATGTCCGAGAGATAAAAGATTTCGAGCTTTGAGAGACTTTTTTTCGGATTGCTTCCTTGACAAACTGTTTCAAGAGACCGTTATCACTTTTTCATGCACAATCCAAAAATTTCCAAATTTTATGGTCTTTGGTACTATGATCCAAATTAACGACTATCTGTGGATTAATCGTAAACATGAAAATTGAGTCTAAATAAAATGCAGATTTTATAATCTGCACAAAACAATAGAAAGCGTATTTTTAAGGTGACACCGTACAGCTATGCTAAAACTAATCAATAGTATTTGATTTATTAATGATGTATATCTTACTCGATGGAAAAGTGAATTTTCATCAGCCTTTGGAAAAGACACATCAGCAATGTCATTTCGGAGAGCGGCGATTTTTTTTGCTGCAGTTAGAAGATTCTGCTCTTTAGAAGCAGACTTGCACTTCATATTTATTATCAATGAAAATAAAACTTTTCACCCTTAACGTAAACTGTCAATGTCAAGAAAGAACTGAAACGATATCCCGTCAACCGAACAAAACTCAACGAGTGACAGTCATTTGTTTAATAATATTTTAATTTAGAATTATGAATTTAAAAAGCGGTGATTTTCATAAATAGATGTCATGAACTGTTGTTAACAATCTGCAAATCTAATAAAAATAAATTGAAATAAATTAACTTAATTATGCCAACGCATTCGAACAAAAGTTTGCATTTTTGGATAGCCGCGCTGTTTGCAGAGCAACATTGGAAATTATTTACAGATGATGCGCATTACCAATTAAGCTGTGAATTTTTTTGTGCGGGTTTCAATTGTTGAAAACTTGCCATCATCAACGCCATAGCTGTACGAAAAAAAAGTATGTTTTCGATTTCATTGGCTGCTCTGCAAGCAGAGCAACTTCAAAAATCAATCACAACAGTCGCACATCGTTTTAGAAAAATCATCCATGTTTTTATTATTATTTTTATACTTTAAGAAGCTCTTTTTTTAGCTCTTTAACGTCTGGATATAGCAATGATCACCATAAAGTAGCGTTACGTATATAAATAACGTTAAAACATAACGTCATTTTCCTAATGGCCGGCGTTACCTCTAGCGTTACGTCACAGCGTTACGCTAAAACATTACGCCATTTTCCTGATGGCTGCCAGCATCCACCAATTTATGAGACGTTGTCACGTCTAAAAGTGGTGCTCAAAAAGAAATATTTGCAAGTTTTTTTTTGACGTAATAACGTTTTATGAATCGACAGGCACCCCTACCACCCGAAAAAGGCTGACCTCTTTAAGCGTTATCTTTTCGCGTTACGAAAAGGCGTAAATCCGGTCATTCGCCAGAATCGCACTCCTCCTCGCGTTACCTTTTTGCGTTACGAAAAAGCGTTACGCCGGTCATTCGCCAGAATGGCGACCCCCTTCCCCCCCTGCGTTACCTTTTTGCGTTACGTTCCGTCACCAGCTTCACCTTATGTTAACAGCTTTATTGTGTTGACATCCATCAATTTTGAAAACGTTGTCACGTCACAACGTGACATGACAACGGCTTCGTAACCGGTAGATGCTGGCCACGACTTGAAAAACGATGAAAGCAATATGTTGTAGGCAATCAAAAATTTAAGAATTTAGTCCCATTAGACATTATAACTCTCAAACTTGCTATGCAACACAATTGCTAGCCCCCAGTTTTTTTGTTTTATGGTTTAACCTCCACCGTGAAAACTAAAAATTATCGTTCGTCGACATATTATTACGAAAGTATTTTTTTGTTCAGGAATGTGCGAAATAATTTCAAATTTTAATTAAATCAATTTTAATTGCATCAATAATTTTTAAACGATGAATCTGTAACTAATCAATGGGTCTGATTTTCGATTTATACATTACGATAATTTTTAGTGGATGCTGCACAAATTAAATCCAAATTCAAGAACCTCCGTGACACCTACATGAGAAAGCGTAATGCTATTCAAAAACAAGCGAGTGGATCCAAGCGGAGAAAAATGCCAGAATGGTCGTATTTCGGAGTTTTGAGATTCTTGGATGCAGCGTAGCAGAAGAACAAGTTTGTTTAAATCACACCATTTTGATTATATAATTATATTGTGGGATATATAACTATCAATTCGATGTATCTTCATTCAATATAATGATCCTGTTAACTTTCTGAATTGAAATTTGCTACAATAAAATTATAATTCTTAATATTTTGTATCAAACTTTCCAGAAATTCAATCTGCAAGTTTTTTCGGCGATGAATTTTCTGTGTGTTTTGGTTCATTATTTAGCAACATACTAGCTATACTTAGCTAGAGGAGAAATTTCTGTCTTGGCACCGTCTTGCACGGTGACAAGATCTAGTGGAGTTTTGTCACGATGCACTGGTTGCTGAAGGTTGACCATCATCCTGGACTCATTCACTAGGTAAATTCGTTGGTTTTTCCGGTCGTAGATGACGCTTTCTTGCTCAAGATGAGATGACGCTTCTTGGCAACCAGAGGTTGCCAAGAATGATGTTTTCGCGGAGGTAGGGGCACACAGCAGCGGTAATTGTTATTACGTGTCCTTGGATTTTGATGACCAAGTTGACTTCACCCTGTATGCTCATCATAACTCCACGGGGATCCTTGGCTGCCGGGCGCTAAATTTGTTCTCGATGCTATTGATTTAAGCGGCTTAGTTTCTGGTTGCTGGAGTATTAGAGGAAGCTCGCCAGTTTTCTGTCCGAGGACCTGGGTCTCGGGCCTCGCGTTTCTGGCTTCTGGACAATCACGGTTGTAGTGGTACCCAGGGCAGTATCAACATTTCGGCTATGTCCGCTTTGCAGTGGCTCTGGGCTCTTTCCGTTTACTTCTCTTTTCTTCTGGCTTCTTTGTTTGTTGTTTGTTGACAGTTCCTGTTCCGCGGTAACAGCGGCATCGAGCAGTTGCTCAGAATCCAGGGGGTTGCTGGGCCTTACGGCAATGCAGATTGCAGGTTTCACTAGTTCCGGCATATTGGCAATTTTCTGGACTTCAATTTCCTCGGGCCTCAACTGTTCGAAGACTTTGTATTTCCTTCGCTAGAATGCCCCAACTGGTTTTCTTTCGTCCTGGGCCTTGGAGTAAAGTTGGGCTTGTAATCATGAGCGCACGGTTACTTCGTTAAATCGATTCAAAAACAGATCTCAGAATCTCTCTCAGCCGACATCCATGGTGAAGTAGGTTTTCCACCATTTCTCGCAACCTTTTTTGTACGACTTAAGCGCGTTGTGTCATGGGTGTGTTGATGAGGTTCATATGTTCAGAGACGCTCTCGATGAACCGATTTGAGTTCTCGTGGTCCAATCCGTGGTAGGTTGGCTGAATTGGTGTCTAGAGAGCTGCCGAAAGAGCGCAAAGATCAAAAATGGTCCTCATCGTGTCGTCGTCTGGCCCTGAAGCTTGAGGTGGAGCCTGATTTGGCTCTGGGTTTTCTATGGCTTTGTTTTCCATTTCGTGGTTCGTTTTGGTGACCTTAGACATTGTAGGTTTTAGAGTTCCAGTACTGCTTCCTGGTTCAGAATAGAGGATTTCAGTGGAGTTGGCTTGGGTAAGTAGTTCGCGGGTGCGTATTCTCGTTGTTGGGCTTGAGGAGGCGAGTGCTCGACTGGCATAGGTTAGATGTTGGTAGGCGTCGGACGAGGAGGTATGATATGTCATCGGGATCCTGGGGTAATCCGAAGAGCTTCGGGGAGCTTTGGAATCACGTAGAGTGGTTCTGGAGCTGACGTCAATTTTTCAGCTCGCTCAAGAGCTGCAGCTCGTCGCTGCTTTCTGTCCACGTTATCTTGGCATATGCTTTAACCTGTAACCCTAGCTGATGGACGCTGGAAAGGTCTTAGGGAAAAGGATGCCCAAAAAGGAATGATGGATATTCGAGGATGATTCGAAAGTGTATTTATTGCTAGATTACACCACTAGGTGGGGGTATTTGCCGAAGTAAACGATCTTGTCTATAGGAAAGCGCAGGTTACATATAGGATTTATTTGTCGGTCAATGTGTGGAATAATGTGGATTGACGCCGCCTAGTGGTAAGGCGCGGTACTAAAATGTTACGGGTTAACCGCTCGCATGAGCGCCACCTAGCGATATTTCGCGTAACGCCTAGTTCAGCGCGCGACGGTTAGTATTTTACGAATAAATGGTTATTTTGAACGTATAAAATACAGGAAACTATCTGGATATTTTTTTGGAAAAGTAAATAAATAAAATATTTTTATGATTTTGTTGTATGACGTTTCAATTCAGTGAAATAATTTCATATATAGAATTTCGAAAGTAACAAGAACGATCAAATTTTTAACAATAATATTATCAAACGGAAGAATTCGCTAAAAATTTATCTTAATCTTAAATTTTACCAAAATACTGTTACATCGATAGAACCCGCGTTTTGATTCAAAATAGATGTCGCGATCATCGCCTGTCAATGTCATTGACGACGAGTTTGTTTACAATGTTGACGTCGAAGTGAGTTTTGTGTTGGACAGTTCCGAAAAACACACGCGCTTTATTACGATAATAAAACCGTTCTTGTTCTTTAATATAAGTAAGTGTTTTATTCATTCGGTCACGCGGCGCGTAACAATACTTTTAGTTGCTTGTGCAGAATACCGGGTTTTACCTATTATTCCAGAAGTTTTTTTCATAGCCTTTGTGTGGTAGATAAATGCATGTTCGTGCACCGATATTCCAACACGGAGAGAAATAACGTCCCAAATTTTACTACAATTCTACTAAACGAGTGCGCGGACTGCCTGGTAGTAGAAATTACTGAGTCACTTTGTAATTTTTATTTTTATTTCACATTTTTAAAAAATTTTCAGATTTCACTCAAAATTTACTGCATTGCTATTTTATTTGTTTTTATTTTGTATTTTCATTCTAACTCATATTTTCATCCATGTTAATGATTCTTCAGTCTTATTTCGATTAAATATTGGTACGGTAAAATTGTCCGCAGCAGATTTCGAACCCCAGAACTTGGTCGCGCAAGGATTTGACGAATCCCCTGAGCCATCGGTCCTATTGATCGTTGATGATACTGGAGTTCTATGTTTACAACATGGAGCATGCGCACGCATATACTTGTAAAAATTACTAATTCAATACCAAAATGTGAGTACTAGATTGATGAAAAATTGTAGTAAAATTTGGGATGTCATTTCTCTCCGTGAAATAAATCTTCAACTATATTAACAATCATGCAATTCAGCAAATGAAAATTTAAAATCCTACCCCTCACGGACGAAAATATATTTTAATATATCTACAAAAAAATATATAAAATGTATAAAACGGCAATAATGAGATTATTTTTTTTATAAAATTTGCGTTTATATTTTCGTCCGTGAGGGACAATATTAAAAAATATGATCACATTTTGTTTGTCTGAAAATTTGGTTCAGCAATTTTTCTTGCTGAATGTTATTCTTCCAGAACAGTGTCGAATATTTGTTCACGAGTAAGACCTGCACGTCAGTCAAATTTCACTCAAGAATCTGGTAATAATTAGTATTATATTTGTATTACTTATTTAGATACAATTATACTTCCAAATTATTATCAGAAACAGCATTAGATAGTGAGAGTCAAGACGAGATTGAACCACATTCTCAAGATATGGTCGAACGATTGAACCGGATAAGGAATCCATCGCCTGGTTAGTTCAAACAAATACAATTTTTCTTGATTCAATAATATCAATTGACATAATGGCATCAAAACAAGTTTTCATTAATTGAGCGTATTGACAGCAAGTTCAATGAAATTAACTATTGTACCGTCCTTTACAGAGGCATAAAACAGGCATGATGCAAAATGCGATGATAAAACAGCGAAGCCGTTTTTTCAATATATCTGATCGCAGTAACATAGCCATGATACCAATTGACATAATGGCATAACAAAAAATTTATAATAATTGGACGTATCGACTACAAGTTCAATGAAATGAATTTTTGTACCGTCTTTTACAGAGGCATAAAACAAGCATTATTCAAAATACGATGGTGAAACAGCAAAACCGATTTTTCTATATGTCCGATCGCAGTGACATAGCCATAATATCAATTGAATTATCGAAAAAATGAGCCCTAACTCAGTGCATTTTGATCAAAAACAAAAGGATGGCTGAAATACGTAAGTATTAATAAATAGAATCATTATATTCATCAAAATTATAATAAATCCATATATATATATATATATATACATATTTATATAACTAATTTTCTTAC